>JABSMS010008403.1:0-14320 GCA_018902275.1 Aleiodes sp. PSUC_FEM 10030003
AAATATTCATATTTTGAATATTCAATTCACTTTTTGAATTGAATAGTATCCTTCGATTCAATTCAATTCAAATACTATTCGCACACCCCTAATATTTATGCATTGAATGTCACCATTGGGATAATTTCTGTGCTGCACGCGTAAACGTCAAATTACTCGTTGATAATTGCATGTGAAATCCACACTAGATGTATGAAATCATTTCTACACTGTTGGATACATTAGTGTGTTTCATGGATTATCAGGTTGCAGAACCATACTTACAAGTTAAAATGGATCAAATGTGCCATTACAATTTACGGATATCAGTTGTTTTCTCCTCTCTTTATTCATAAAAGTTGAAGTACTTTTCTTTGTTACGAAAACGAAAAGGATTCCTTGACATAAAAGTTTTGATTTCGAGGACAAAGAAAAACAAGTCTGATAGAAGGGCCTGAAAATGTCTCTTCATTGTAACTTTTTCTGTTTTTTTACTTCTCTGAGCGTCCATCTGATCCGTGTGTACTTACTTAGTTAAGTCATAATTGGATTGGCTTAGTCATGACTTCGTTTTCAAAAGTTTATCAAACATTTTTCTTATAGTAGTCAAATAATAAAAATGATAATTAAAATGAGGAAAAATGGATACACGTCAGATTTAATAGTGGGGAATCGTTTCAACATGGTTTTGAATAAATTTTTCATGATTTTCCAAAGAGATATGTAAGAAAAACTAATTTCCATAGAATGAGTTATAACTCCGTCAGAACTCCATTAGAAACTGCAACTTTCTGAGAATGGACAGGTTAGGCTTTAATTGAATCGAGTCAGACTAATGCCTTTCATTACATAAAGTAGTCAAGTTCCAGATGAAATCAATCGTGACCCCCTACCACTCATGCCCATTTCAATTCACTTTCCCCAAAAACCAATATTAAACTAAAATTAAACTCTTTTTTTGCAATTAAAAGAATAAATGAAAATATAAAGAAGGACCTTACCTTGCAAAAAGTTCATTGAGCAGTCGCACGAGTTCCTCAGCTGTACATTGATCGGAGAGTGACGTGAATCCACAAATATCGGCAAACAAAATGCTGGAAGATGAATTGACATATATCAGTAAATTGCACCGATTTATTTGCATGTTTTAACATGTTTCCCTGTTCTCTGCAGCTATTATACGGAACATATAGATTTTTACAACTCACGATAGACACCCAAGGGTGTTAGACCCTATAGCGATTGCATGCCAAAGGGAAGTAAAAAAATTCAAACTTCTTGAATTTCCGGTAGCTCTCGGTTACTGGATTAATTTTCGAATGGCAATTTAAAAATAATGGAAAACTATAAAATCCGAATAGTAAACTCTGCTCGACCATAAAAAATATGTCCTCATTCCCGTACATCTACCATTGGTATTATCAGTGAGTAAAATTTGGTATCAATAACTCCATGGACTCGTAAATGCGATTAAAGACAAAAAAGTTCGATTGTAAAATATTATGCGGAAATGTTTGATATTGTATTGCTACCCAACTCGATATTGTAATTTTACAAAGTCAATAACGGCCACTTGGAATGAGTATTCTCTCAATAAATAGTATAACATAACAATAATAGCAATGAATGGAGTATGACAATTTCCCCGTAGGATTGGTTCGGTAAATTAAATTGCCCGTTCAAAGAATGCTACCCCACAGGTTATTTTATACAATGAATTCCTACTCTCTTGTAGTGTTTCTCCCACTTTATTGTTCTAAAATAATTCTCAAACAAAAGGAAGTCAAGAAAAGAAAATAGAAATATTAAAGATTCAGAAGAAAAATGAAATAAAATTCTAATGAATGATGAAAAACAAACAATGGAATAAACTGTACCTGACATTCTCATGTCGCTGAATGTAAATTTTGTGAAACATTGTGTCTTTCGGTTTTCCAGCGATATCAGCTTTCATTTCCATCGCAACATGTCGTGGTAATACACTCAGCAACAATCTCTCCTGAAAATGAATAACATCCCAATTATCATGATTATGGTTTTAATCATCATTCAAATATCAATGCTGTATCAAAACATTTGCATCCTTCTCTAAATATATGTGTATGTCATGCTAAATTACAAATGAATAAGCCAACACTTGAAAATTAATATCGTCAGCTTGGAATCACGCTCGAATGCTCCCTATCGTGGTATTGTCATATTCACAACCCACGTAGCTCGAGGAATTGTCCATTATTCCAGGAAATTTTGAGATTGAGAATATCGCAGATATGACAATCACAACATGAATAATTTGATTCCTTTTCAGGGTTGCTTAATACTGAAATTCGTAATATTCCACGATTAAAGAAAGGCATTCAATATGCCCATACAAATCGAAAAGGGGATAATTTTAATATCATATAATTCTCATTTGTAGTGCGCTCTGGATTGCATATTATCTTTACAAGAGTCCACGAGCAATTAAGTCTTAAGTGGAAAATTGTAAAGAACCTCATTGTGAAGACTGAGTAATGGATCTTAACACTGACCATTATACTTATTTGTAATTCTCTCTCCATTGTATCCTTTGTGAATACGCCAGCCTGCTTAAATTTGTTGCAGTCCCTTTTGTGAGTATTAAGGGGATTAAAAGAATAATCTAATAATAAGGTTGGTAGCCTAGTATTAGACTCATGTATAATGGTTTTTATCGTACAGCTGACCAACTGCAATTAGAACTTACGTAATGGAAAACAAAAAAGAAATTTAATAATGAAATCTTCATAACGATTACATGAAACCTGCAAACTTTGTACTACTATCGTTGAAGGAAACTTGGTTAAGTCACTTCAAAATCACTGTTAATTACAGTTTCATCCGTTTCGAAGTTAATTCATAGCAGGGTCGAAGGTTCATGCATATGTAAATCAGAAGCGATTCCCATCGTTCATCGTTGAATTATTAATAATTCATAGAGAACTGTCAACTATGATATGAACCAGAAGCTTGTGATGAAGGTGTAATCATTTGCGGATCAAACAATTGTCCAATATTCATCTTCGGGCAGTAGTAAATGTTCTAATTCAGAGGAATTAAAAGTGGCAAGAATTTAATTTTCCAAATTTAATACCATAGCAGAGTTTATGCTTAATTGAAATTACAGTGACCATGTTGGATTAACGTCACTGTTACGACGGTACTACTATCCTGAATGACCACTTCAAGCTCCCCTATTAGTCGCACCGAGGAATCATATAACCAGTAGATCTCGAGTTCTGAGAAGTGTAATTCGAGTAATCCAGTTTTGAACAGCGCAAATAAACAACTATAAATGCATTATAAGGGAATGAAATACAATGTAATGTGATACCTGTTGCTGATTTTCTCTCTGCGTAGTCAGCCGTGCTTCGACGCACTGACGGGTCTCCAAAAAGGCCTGCCTCTGAGCTAATTCTCGTGGGTGATGTGTTAATGCACCAGCAACATTGGTTCCACCAACTACTACTATTGAACTTAGCAGCTGGAAGAATTAACGAATTATATATGTACATATATATGATTACACGTTCTGATTTGAAATATCTCCCGGAACGCAAAATTATACGACAAACAAAAATCATTTGTGTACAAAGCAAATTTTCCGCCAAAAATTTTTCCTCCATTCACTATTCCATGGAATTTTTAATGGAATTTTTTTATGGGTGAATATTTTCTTTTCTTAAATTAAGCCAAAAATGAAGTATATGACTTTTTTCATTCTTTTTACGTATGTCTGTTCGTATTTATTAACCCCATTTCCTTCCATCTCGAGAAAAGACGCTGGTATATTCTGGTCACGAATTTCACATTTTAGGATGAGAAGATGTCTTTCCCAGATTTAGTCTTTGTTGAGAGTAGAGGAGTCTGACGCGTAAGGAAGCATGTAGATGGGGATAGATGAAGGAGGCTGGAGGGCGCAACCGAGTGGAATCTCTGCTGTTGAAACAAACTGGTGTGGTTGAACTTCAGACAGACTATTTTTAGAATGTGTATCTAACCTGCACGAATACACACAACATGCCAAAGACATACTATGCCGAGAAGAATAGCCGCGTAAGCAAAGCTCAATTCTCAGTGGTTTCACAAAGTAGAATAGCCTCAACACTGGTCGGACACCTACGAGTAGAGTGAAATTTAAAGATAAAAAGGCTTCAGGCCTCTCTTATTCGTTTGTCTATTTTTACATTCTTTCCTTTTCCATCTATGGAATTCTTTCTGAAGTTCAGTTATTGTTACTTTTGGTAAGCCATTCTAGACGAACTTTGTATTGAGCTGCTTTGAGTGAAATACTGGGCAGAATTTTAACGATGAATGACACCAAACGAGTCAACACAGCCCACAGAAATTGGTCAACGATCTCACAACTATGCTCGTAATAGGACGTTTCCAAACAATACCCTTACGAAAATTCTCGATAGTTCTTCCGTCCTCCTCTTTGTAGCGTACTGAAGGATAGATTATTGAGTTTGTTCGGGTTCTCCATCATCACAGAGAGAAAGCCAAGTATAAAGGTACCACTATAGACTGTTGGTCTGGGACACAAGGGTCGAAGAGTAGTATTCACGCCCGTTGACCGTCACTGTCTCTCTCGCTCTCTCTTCCGCTCTTTCTCTCTAATTAAATCCGCGTCGTGTACTCTGGGCTATCCTATGTCATTATTAGAACGCCAATGCTTACAGAGCTCTTTGATCTACGGGTTCTACCTTCTGGATCTTGTTGGCTGTCAATTACTCTACTGCTCCTTTATGGATAGATAAATTCTCATTGTTCAATTAACGTCTAAATAATGTCAATTGATTCGTTTTAATCAATCGCATACATTTCATTAACTATTTCAGCAATTATTCGGAATTAAATGAATATTTATTATTGATCTTCAGACATTTGAATTGGAAATTGTTTCTTCCTTTCCATTTCTCTCATCAAAGTAAATTCATTTACTGCTATATCCTCTCATTGAATAATTGTGAGTCACTCAATTATTCCGTAATCCTAGGGTGGAGTCAGGTTTTATTGAAAGTTCGTAGAATTAATTACCCCTTCTTGTATAATAGCTCAAGCGGGAGAAGAAATCTGTGGAGATTCAAAGGCATAGGCTCCCACAGTATTTTACTCGTTGAAACTATCTTTGGATGCCAAATGGCATACATTATCCAAGAAAACGTGTACATAACCAACGTCTGAATATTTCAAAGGGATTCCTTGAATTAGAAAGTTATAATCAAGTTGAGTTTGGCTCGCTAGGGGACAGCAACCATTTGTTATTCATTTTTAACAATGTTCTCTCGACTATTTGATATTAATATAATTATTTAATCTCATGCTTTTACAACTGCATGATGAATTTCCCAATGATTGTTGAATATTCCTCACACCAAGCCTCATTTTGAGAGGAACAAATAAGAGAAAGAGGGGTAAATGGACATTCGAATGCAATGGAATCAGATTTCATTTTTTCAACGATTCTAGTGGAAAGCCGAGGAAACTTCCAATGGAAAACTGTTTGTGCCGAAAATTAAAGGGTGATTCCATTTTCAACAATTTTCCTGTTTTTTGCAAACATCTCCGGTTCCAGTTGTTACAGGGCGACAACGCCACAACCAGGTTAAAGGTGAGCCCATTCACCATCCATTTCCATTTTTTCAAATGGATTTTTTATAGTTTTTAACAAGGTTATACCTCATTATTATACCTCATTATTTTTATACCTCATTTTATAAAAACCATCTTTTCCTACATACCTCCGCTCGAAAACATGAAAAAATGATTCAAATCTTCAAAAATCTATGAAAAATAAGCTTACCTTCAAGCAGATTATTTTTTTTTGCACTACGACGCTTTGAATCAAAATAATTGCATAAATAAACGGAAAAAATAATTTTTTCTATAAAAAATAATCCAATTTTTCAAAAAGTCCCAAAAATTAATTCTACATGTTTTCCATGGAATCAATAGAAAAATTCAATCTCTAATAATCGAACTCAGTTCAAATGGTTCTCGTTACACGGAATATTCAAGTTCCAACTAAAATCCAACGGGTTCATTTTATTCCAGTTTTCCCTCACATACAGCACATAGAAACAATTTTCTCAGAACCTCTTTCTTGTATTTTTATTTAATCGAAAAGAAAAAAAAAATATAGGTAAATACCGGTAATTGAGATCCTGGCAATAGATTGAAAATACGAGAGAGAAATATTTCCTAATGAAAAATAGAACGACTGAAAATGAAAACAGAAAACAGAACAAAACTTTCTGCAATACCCAGTCATCCATGTACCAATTTTCCGAGAGCTGTTTGTGGATGAAGTCGGTCTGGCTGGCAATAATATTTTCGCAAAATATATGCATGGCCCAATGTGACCTCAAACCTCTACCGTCCCATGCAAATAAGCGGCTTACCATTTTCCCCACATATATGGCGGGTTTTGTGGACGAAATATTTTAAACATAAAAAGTATTTTTTTCATATTTTATGAAAATAAAGTTTATGTAAAAAATCAGAGCGATTGAGTTTCCACTCAAATAGTCGGAGGATAAACTGAGATAATATAGTTCCATTGAATTTTAATTCACAGATGAAAAAATCGACTGAGGACTAGAGAATTCGGTGGCCTGATATGTGTGTAGATCATTGATGTTAACCTGAAAGCGTATACGTCTATTAATTCGAACTCGTATCTGCAATCAACAGCTGTTGGAAATTTTCGTCAGGAAGGCAAGAAAGTTTTTCCGAGTAAAAGCCTTCGGGGTGCGATAGTCCTGGATACTTTGTGGAAGTGAAGTGCCAAGCTCCGTACCTCCCCGTTTTCTTTTCAGGTGTATGGGAATGCCTACAAATACGAGGCTTGTGCTGAACTCGCACATCGTTTATGTGTGGATCTATCATATTCGACTATTCTAGGCCCAAGTTAAGTCAGGCATGTTAAGTCAGATATCGATTCCGTACCTCTTCCTCCGTTCACAATCTTTCTTTCTCCTTCTCTCTCTCACTCTCTGTTTCTCGTGACTTCCGCTTCCGGTCGTGGCTTCTTGGGTTGTGAAAATTTGCGGATCGTCAATCCTGATTTTGTGGCACAGAAAATGAAGAACAGCCGTGCTCTCCGAACCGAACAAAACCAAGAAATTTCGAAAGTGGAGAAAAAAAGAGAAAATCACAGCATTCAAGTTAAATACTGGAACATGATGATGCACGTTTATTGCATGGTGGTTAGAGAAAAATCATTATTAGTTCTTTTTTTTGTATCCAATGAAAAAAAAAGAAAAAAATACCCCCACGATGATTGTAATTCCAGTGGGCTTTGAAACTTAATCCAATGTACCATCTGGTATCACGCGGGATTCCATTTCTCATTAACGTGACTTCTTGCCTTTTTTGTTCTTTTATACATTTCAACCCCACTCATTCTTCGGAAACTGTACAACTAACTCGGGCTATTCTTCATTACTGTTGTTTTTTCAACTTTATTCAACATGAAATTTATTCACCTTTCTATTGCTTAAGTAACTATAATTTTTTTTCATAATCATTATTTAGTTATTCTGGAATAGGCGGTGTCATAATGTCATTATATCTGCGACAGGCTGAATGAAGAATTTTGCACGCTGTTAAAGAATTTTGTCGAAATTTTCTGTGTCAAATACCGGAAATTTTGAACAAGTCATATTCCGACTGAAAATTCAGAAAATTTCGTTATTGAAAATTCAAGTTTTCCATTGATTTTCAAATAATTTCACCAGAACGTCAATGAAACTATTGAATTCCAGTTAAACTATTCCGTAAAGGTCTGTTAAATCACGGCAAATTCAGGGAAAAATAAGGAATTTCTGTTAATTTTTTTTCTCAATATTCATCTTCAATTGAACATCAATAAAAGTTATAAATTTCAGCTCGATTATTCTATGAAAATCTGTTAATCAAGAAAAATTCAGGGAAAAATAAACAAATTTCATTCATTTTGGTTCTCAATATTCATGTTCATTTGAAAAGTCAAGTAAATGATGAAAATTCCGCTTTTCATTCTACTTGAGACTCATGAGTTCCCTTAAATTACACCTAAAACTTGAAATTTTATAGCCATCTTCCCATCAAAACAAATCAAATGTCACGCTCATAAAATTACCATCAGATTGTCCATGAAATTTCATTTTTATCTAATAGTGCACGAGTAATTTTTCAGTTGTCACTGATGGAATGATCTAACGATCGTAATAACATTTCCTATTACGCTTGTAGAACAAAACGCTCCTGGTAACATAGTTGCATCTGTCGAGCCCCGGGGAATGTCCAAGCCTGTGGTTTTTTTTTGTTCCTATCTACCATCCAACTATGCTTTACGAGGCGCCTCTTTTATTTCTGTATACATCGCCCGGATTTTCTCCGTATGCTGGCAAAAGTTAATATCAAACGGTCGATAACTGAGTGAAATGAAACTTTTTCTTCTAGCCCAGAGCAATATACTGTACAACATATTTATAGTTACTAATCAAGGACTTTTATCTTGAAAAGAATAATATTCAAGGCTAAACAAATATTGATAAGAACACAAAATTTCTTTAGCATATTAAGTTTTTTTAAATTAAATTTTTAAATATATATTTTCATCCATCAATCAAGTGAAATTATCAGATAACGTACAATACATAGTGCTAACATAAATCGAGAAACTCACCGAGAAATGCTAAGATGAGGATTCAGAGCTGTTCATACATCATCATTAAATAACCCGGCACAACGTCTGGTACGAATAATAAAAATGCCTCGGATCTGGCATCGAGGTACTTTCGCCCAGCGGTTTCCCCTTTTAGCTTTATGCCTTTTTCTCTCAATGTCAAATATTTGAATTCCCACGCCCTGATTGAATTTTCGTTTTTCGCAATCACATCTCTTCAATATATATATGGATTGGAATTTTGAATGTATAGTTTTTCATTGTTCTAATTCTTTTTAGAGGCCAATGAAATGAAAGCGAACGGACTTTCAATTACGAATAATGGAAATATAACAATTCAATTTATGTCAGTATGTAAAATTAATATTTCAACATTATTAATTAAATGACTAATTGTATTCGGCAGTTGAAAACGAGAGAATTTACATTTCATGTTTGCTGTGATCATAAATTATAATGGTGGCTTCCTTTGAATAAAAAAATAGATAAAGTATTGTAGTTCTACAAAAATAGATTGTGCGTCAATAATATGGATCTTGACGAGATTATCTCCAGTGTGTGATTGTGGCAGGTAAGGAAGAAGCACGTAACGCACAATGCTGTGGTACAGAGCGCTATTTGAACGAGCTTTCAATGCATGCCCGAAAAAGCACTCATGCCCACTGGCTATACCAACTCGGGTCGGAGCTAGCCTTTGTTCAAAATAGAGAATAAAGCTTTCTGGTTTCAATTATGTAACAGGAATTCCACTGTACATTTCTGTTTCCAGTCATTATGCTCCTCTAACAAACGCCACCATCAATAAATAAAACAATGACAAATTTCTGCTTGTCATATTTTAAAAAATAAAAAATAATAAGAAACGAGAATTGAAATTTTTGAAACTTCAGAATTCTAAATTAGAGATAAAGAAGAAAGATATGATTGTCATAGAAACTGGGAAGGAAATTTGAATGTCGAGGGATCAAGTTATTGGCGTCGACAACATGAAAAATGTCAGTATGAGCTATGAATTGACATTTCTCTCATCCTTTTCAATTTTTTTTTTCATTTCTTGTTATGTAACGTATACTCCTGGTTCCTTGTAATGAGATGTAGAACTTTCCTTGCTCATGTATGAGACTGAAGTGACAGGGTATATCAAGATAGAAGAACGAAAATAAATTGTAGGGTCACAAGCTCGATGACCGTATCGTATCCTTTATTTTCTGTCGTGGGACATAAAAGAAAAAAAATGGACAAGATAGAGAGAGGGTGTAAAATATCTCTGTGAGCTCTCTTCATGTGGAATGAAAACCACCGAAGGATTGCTGTACGAGACAGCTGAAAAACTTGTCGACAATTCTCAACTTTCTCAATTGAGTACCGTAAAAGAAATAATGAAAGTTTAAAAAAATGAAATTATGTTCAAGTATTTTTTTATCTTCTTGATGATCCATTCAGTTACTTTTAAAAATTTCCCTCCTGTGAAATTTTCTCCTATTTAAAGAATAAATTTTGATTGCAACTGGAGACATGTGATGAGAGGTTGATCAATTATAGTCTATGTTTACAACTTGATAAGGCACTGGAGATTCTTTAGAACATGAATAATGCAGAGAGCATGAATGTTGCTCAGAATACATTTTACAATCGTAACGGGAGATCCACCCTACTGTCAGACGTGAGGATTTTACCAGAGCGATGCAGGTCGATAGTTCAATATCATGTACTACCTGTCGAATATCTGAAGAATCTCTTGAATTAGAACATAGTGAAGTGAAATTGATACTGTAGTAAACATTTGCTATTGAAATCAAAGATCAATTCTTGGAAGCTGAATGCTAAATTTATTTATTGGCCGGCAACCTTGTCCAGTAATCAAATTGGATGTTCTCTCTTGGCAACTTTACCTATTTTATTTTCTTACTCATAAAACAATTTTTTTCTCTATTCAACTCATGAAAATTGAGAGTAGAAAACCGAGGGATCATAATCTGTTTACAGCATATGATTGATAGTAGGCTTGATAACGCGGATCTACCACCGGGATAATATTTCATCGTGAAATAATGATAGCCCACGCTCGCTCCTTCGGACTATACTCATTAATTACAAAGTAACCATTACAAAGATTCAAGAAGCCAGCGTCAATTTACAAGAATATTTTTCAAAAATTCTCTATAAAATACTCACAGGAGAATGAAAAAATAGAAGAACAACGGCAAACTTTTCTCATTATTCTTTTTATAAAAAGGGAGAAAGATATATTGGTTGAAAAAAAAATTATTACGTTTATGTTAGTTCAAAAATTCCTGCTTGATTTGCATCGTTTCACAACTACCATGTAAACTTGCTCAGTTGTTTCCTACTGACTAACATAATTTCCGCACGATTACACCACATTCTCGTTACGGACCGCACAACACCGATCTCCATTCTCCCGTACATTATTTGCTGCATTTTCGATTTTCATCCCTTCACCTATGGTTTAATGAGTTAAAAAAAATGGTTCTCGATCATCATTACGAGTCTAGAAACAAGAGGATTTATCGCTCCATTAATCATTTTTCGAAACTACTGCATAAAATGCCTGTTATCAAGATTAGGAAACTTTAATTCCAGTTGAAGACGGAAATTTCAACTTTCACAGTGAATAGAACGTGCTTTTTTGATTGAATGTGCCAAGGAACCTCTATATCAGATAATCTTTTCGATAGAAACGTAAATAGTAGCGAAGTCAGCTCCATGTAATCTTTTAATCGCTCATACTAAAGGAACCAATTAAACTTGGAGTGACACTATTGAACACATCCATTCGAACTGTATAGAGTAGGTTTCCTTTCCACTCTGACTATTGGCCATTGATTAACGGATCTTCATGATTTTTTTTTCGTTACTATATTGTGATATCTGAGTTTTTATGATGATTGAATATTTTTAGGGCTTGAAACATTGTAAAACCACTTGAATTCGATGTGTTTTACATCTATGAAATTAATTTATTTCATTGGTATCGATCAATTTAGAGTACTAACACTTAAAAAAGAGTGAAATTACTGAAAATATTGAACAAGGCAACTCAACACGCAGGCAATTACGAGTAAAAACGGGGAGCGCGATGGCTGTTGCGTGCATAATTCACTTGTGATTATTCTTGCTTTATCGTTAAGTAACCTTGCGACAGCGCCATTGGGCTTCGGAGCAACCTATACTCAACTGCCCAAGCGTTGAAATGATTTTAAATATTAGAATTATTTTAATGTTGTGCTGTACAATGAATGAACCTCTATCATTAATGAGTTTGTTGATTAAATTATTACTGCTGATAGCAATCATCAGTACGGTAATAATTAATGGGAAATTCATTTCGGAGAACAATCAATGAAAATCCTGGGGCATCGTTCATTGGCTGAATTCAATATGTAAATATTAACAACTTGTGAAATAATAAAATGAAAAAAGAAATAAATAAATGAGTTTTGTTTAAATAATATGAATATTCATCTCACGTGTGCAAGAATAGCTGGATAATCCTGTGAATAGAGTAGAAATGCCCCGATGAGGTGAGCTGTTGAGAATGCAACCCCAGCAATGCAAGCATATCTCAGTCGTATCGGCAATAGAGCATATGCCATATAAATGAAGAAACATACGGCCCAGGCCGCCGCCAGAGGACCACCTGTACGCAGATGATCCAGTCTCATAGTTGGCACTGTGCTTGAAAATGCATTGGTGTCTCTGATTCTTTCAGTGTGATCAAGTGACTCGTCTATCTCATCTTCATCCTCTACAAAAACTGGCAGATAGGCGAGATGAATATTGAGTGTTATTTGCAGACCGAGTAGAGTTACTAAAATCGCCCCGCTAACACCAGCTAGCCAAACTTCATTCATTCCTGGTCTTGATATCGCCGCTACTAGAACTTGAATGAAACAAGTAATATTATTTAATTTCAATCTATTAGAGTAAGCCTCTCCAAGCGATAAATGATTTACTTAGTATTCTTACCAGCGTAAATAGCGATGCAGGCCAAGAGTGTGAGTGATAAGAATAGATTCTCAGATCTTTTCATGAAACTGATGAAAGACTGATCGCTAGTGAGTACAAGCCTCAGTATTAAAAGTCCAAGGGCAATTGTCAGACCAGTTAATAGACCAAGTACGTGAGTCATGTTACTTTGGTTCATTCGAAGAAAATATCGTTGATATAACATTTCCACCTGATTAAAGAATAATAATTCATGGAGGATACATTTCAAATTAAATGGAAATTTAGAGGGTCTCTTCAAGTCTTCTATCGTAAAAAATCAATTATTATCTGGTTCATAGTATTGGTAAGATAATGGGATTTGCGTGACTCTTTGACTTGGCTACTTGTCCTTGTTCGCAGACTGAAAGGGTTGGTTTATAGTAGCAAATTGCACTTCACTCAGACAATGGAGAGAATTCAATGTATAGAGAGAGAAAGATCAACTGAATAACTGTATTTTTAATTACTTGTTCACTATTTCAGAATCAGTTGTCGTATAACACGTTCCAACGGTTGTGAAAATTGATGAAAACCCTGCAATTAATTTTAATTGATGAGGAATAAATGAAAGGAAAAAAAAATGATTAAATTTTGAAACAGAATTCCACGGTAAAAAATGACGGGGAATTTTAGGAGTTATTGCTATGAACTTTGGGAGAAAAACTAATTGGAAAAATTTGAAAAAAATATAGAAATTATTTGAAACCATCGATTGCTTACTCTCTCATGAATTCGATGGATCAAGGTTTTGTTTACTTCATTTAGTGATTAAAAAATATTTCAAGAGGATATTATGTTAGCCCTACGATCATGAGAATGAATTATCATGAATTGAAGTTTCTATTGAATTGGTCGAAGTTAAACGAAACCAAGGCTAGTTCTGTAAGTATCCATGTATTACACGAAACGTTACAGGATAGGCTTTGGCAAACGAAAAGCCATCAGCCAACGTCGATGTACTCATACATAAGCGGTACGTCATGCAAGCAAAGTTTTTGGGAACTCAACATCATGCTCGGGTTCAGTTCATGCGACCAAAGTCACCCTCTCCCGGGAATCACCAGTACAATCTAATAGAATATGACGAGGCCGACAGGTACGTAATCTAAAATACTGTTATGACATAACTCATGAATATATCTGGTTCAATTCCGATTTCATAGAAAATCATTTCAACTGTTTTTCGTTTGGACATTCATTTTGTATGCATGTATTTGTCATGAAGATACTTTGACTATCACAGTTGGAAAATTGTGGGAATCCCTGAAACGATACACCGGTCGATTACGACATGAAAAAAACGATAACGTTTCACCTGAGCTACCGAAAGATAAAGTTGATATCATTGAATTATGAAGGGGGGGGGAGGTAAAATGAACACAAGGGGTAAAATGGACACACCCTAGTTTTGATGTTATATATTATGAAAAATGCAAGAAATCGAGGGAAATATCAAAGATAGGTTTATTTTGATCGTTCCATTGCAAAGCTGAGGAAATTTCAAGTGGAAAACATGTGTAAAAATGAATTTTTCTGATATTTTAGAAAATTCGAGTTTTCTGGTCAAGATTTGAAGGAGTCCCCCTTTCCAAAATCTAAAAAAATTACTTTTTTGGGAATATCCCAGGTTCTATTGGT
>JABSMS010008414.1:0-14308 GCA_018902275.1 Aleiodes sp. PSUC_FEM 10030003
TAAATAAGGACCTTAACTATTAGAAAAAAATTAAATTTACTTATGATCTAATATTTTTTATTTTACATTGGCGGCGAAAGGACCTCCTTAAAATTACCAATAGAAAAAAATGAGATGAGTTGAATTTTTTTATTTGTCCCGAAGAAAATAATCATTCGTGTGCTCCTCATTGCACATTTCTTCCACCTCCACTAATGACACCATCTGCACCACCGTCTCTTTTCTTCATTCTCAAAGTATCCTTGGAGAATCCCCGAAAGATTCAACTCATCTCTTCATTTTCTTTCCAAGCAAATAAGCGAATAAGAAACCCACATTTTTCCTCTCTTTCTCTTTTCTCGTTCTCCTTCCTTCCCCCACTACTAACAGACCTCGTTTTTACGTCCACTCGGTTCACACGGCAATCGCTACAGTTCTGCACGGCAGCTCCATACCCGCAAACTCATCACTTGTTTCCGTACACCCCCGACTCGTTTTCGTTTGTCTGCAAACGAAAATTCTTGAGAATACTGCAAATGTTTCCATATTCTTTTTATTGCTATCTTATTCTGTAGCATTCGTTTTTTTTCGTACTGTTTTTATTTATATCCTTCTCTCCGTATTTTTGTGTAACTCAACATTTAATTCTATTTTGAGAAACGTGGAGAAAAGGAATCTGTATTTGAAATTGAAAAAAAAAGCTCAGAAATTTTATGTTTATTTTCGAAAATAACCATTTAATGGGATGAAAATTATTTATAGTGAAAAACCGGAGAATTTGAATGATTTGAAGAATTTTTTTGTAGATATTTTGTGTTTTAGATTTCCCATTAATTTCATTTATCTTCTATTCATTTTGACTGAAAAATTGCGAAGGAACACCGCAAAACCAAATTTTCGAGGTATTAAATTTATTTTACATAATTTTAGACATCAAAACCATAAATATTCACGAAAAACCAAATATTCAAGAAGGAGAACGAATGATTCTTCAATTTTGATCTGAAAAAATAGCTTCACCAAACAAAGAAAAATATAAAATTGATTCTTCTTCACGAATTTCACTACTAATTCCCAGGGTTTTCAATAAAAATAAAAGAATTCAATTTCCCAAAGTTTCGTCGAGTTGTCCATTTTCCCCAGCGTAAAATATTATAAGGTGACGAATAACAACGGATAAAATCAATGAATAAATTTCAAAGTTTAGAAAAAATCAAATTTCTAAAGTTAAAGCGTAACACACGAAGAATCCGTACTTTCTACGATCCGATCTAAAGAAGATTACGATAGTGCTTTTTTGAAAGAGTCGAAAAGAAAGAAAAGAAGAGTCAAGGAGAATAAGGGTACAAGGAGGGGTTGAAAGAGATTAAAGGACAAGAACGTGGGCTACAGCTGAAAATAGCAAAAAGATCTTCTGCTTCCGAGCTCACCTTTGACCACATTCTCATGACAAAAGGGGAAAATCGAGATTACGGCCAAAGCTATAACCCCAAAAGGGAGGAAACCAGAGGTATGAAAGCAAGAAGGAATGATGTGTGCAGAAATAACCTATTCTCATAACCTAAACGAGGTCTACCGTGTAATTTTTCACAGGAAATTGAAGGAAACGTTATTTAGCGCATCGATATGTCATTTCGTTCTTTATTCTCCCCAACCCGTGTGTATATCCGTACACTTCTTTCATCCTTTTGATTATTTCGCGTCTCTTACCAGCAGTCTTTTTTTTATTCTCCTTTGTTAATGACAAAGGCTCCAGTGGAATGATATGGCAGTGCTTACGCTGCTCCCACCGCCACGTCGACGCCATTACTCAGTCTAGCGCGATGTTGGTTCACACCAAAAACTGAAATCATAAAGAGAAAGAACACCATTTTTATTTTATCATCTTAAAAAAACGTACGTCAAAATGCTAATATTTGGATGAACCAATAGCACTACAGGAAAACGTAAATTTAGATGGGAGATTTAGTGCCGGAGAGTGTCGTTTCTGATACATCTCGAGGATCGTGAATATTCCAGCTCCCCTCGGTAAAATGGCAGAGCCCAAAAGCAATTTCGCCGCTGGGTAAATCGAACGGAAGCCCCTCTCACCAGAACCCCTCTTTCCGTTACCGTAAGCACTCGGACATGGGCCTTTTACTCTGAAACGATAATGTACGAAAAAAAAGATAATATTGAAAGCCATTCCATTTATCTATTCATATGTGATTTTTTTCACTGAATTTTCTCTTCATATTAATCTATGGTTTATTAGATATGAGAGTACAACGAAAATGAATCGACACGGCAAACCCGGGAATTGGTGATTTCTCCCGACTTTTCGTGATCTTGTTACTCCTTGATTCTCCCTTTGAGTTGGCAACATTTCTCTTCGACATTTCTGGAAATTTATCGTAGATTTTTATGCTCACTTGCCGCGAACCTTTTTTTTATCTTGTTTCAACAAAAAGTTTAAACGAATTTTTCTCCGATAACAATCGTTCGAGTTTCTCTTTCTCAACATGCTGAAACATTTTTTTTCTTTTCACTTTGTTTCGAGTTTTTGATAGTTTTTGGTTGAACAAGAGAAGCATTTTATCAGTACGCTCACCCCAGTTTTATCTCCGAAAATTCAGAAAAATTACTCAAATCAAGTTGATGAAGGCAAAAACTGGAGAGAAATTCCTTTTTAATTGAAGTAATTCTGGTTGAAGAATCTCTTCACATGAAATTTTTTATCTCCACGAAGGATTAATCATGTTCTACTCTCCGAAAGAGTCATTCCTTCCAGCTGGCAAGATCCTTTTTACCGAATATATCACATTTGTCTGAAATCCTTGGGAATTCGATTTACCTAAAAACTTTTCCTGTCTCACTGAATCGTAACTCGGATTCTCTATGCTCCTGTCCAAAGAATAGACGTGGATTAGCTGAGCTTACGTTCACCCTGAAACGCTTACGTGCCGCATTTCCGTTTGCCAAAGGTACCACTCTCGATATACATTCGATTTGTTCTCTCGAATCTTCATTCTACTATTGCGCTCTTATTCTCCCTTTCTTTTTGCCCCTCTAACACGCAATATAACCATCTCTGCATTTCCAATTTAAGAGAGAAATTTCTGCCAACGTAATATTCACGTCTTCATCACAATTTTATTACACTTTTTTTCCATTTTCCCTCCATCAGGTAATTTTTCTACCTCCGTGAAATGTACTGCCAATCTCTGCGAATAGCTTATGCGTTACAAATCTGCCTCTCTAACTACGTCAAAACGAAATGAGAGCGGATGCCACAGGGGAAAAGAGAGGAAAAAAACCATTAAATGGATGGAGAAGGAGAAAAAACGGAAAATGCGCTCTGTATTTGAGGGTCGGTTAATCGTAGCGTAAAGTGAGAGAATTACTCGGGGAAAAAAATTGCCAGGGCGAGGTGCTGACGAAGTGGCCACTTTTCCTGGACGAAAAGTCCAGAGTTCAAATAAAAAGGAACACTTCAAAGAAAGAGACGAAAAAAAAAAAATTGGCAAATTTTTATCTGAAAAATTCGGTCGAACTTTGAATAATTTGTGAGGTGAATCCGGAGAATTTATTTGTGTTTTTTTTGGGCTCTTGGGAGAATGCGGATTTTTTTTTTTCTTCACTTTTAAGAGAATTATTGAAGTTGACTATTTTTTTCTCATCGCAAGTTTGAACACGTTTCGCATGATGCAATTATCACTGATAATTCACTTACAATTTCCGAAATAATTGAGGCTGCCAGGAGGGAAATTTGTTACTTCCTATGAAATTTTGTAAGTTGATTAAAACTTTTTCAATTATTGGAATAAAAATAGTGGAATAAAAATGGGAAGGACAGGGTGGATGAAAAATAAAATTTGTTGGGATAATTGAGAGAATTATCACTCATAATTTGTGTGAAAAATGTTCATTCGATTTTCAATCAAATAAAAAATGTTCGTGATTTTGAATAATTGCATTATCATCTGTAAAATTAGAATTTCCCAGAAATCTACAAGTTTATGACTTTAATCACCGCAGAATGAAATTCATCCACAAATGAGAATGAATAAAATCTCGGATGTTGAGAGGAGAAAGAGGATGATTAGAGAAAAAAGGAGAAACCCACCTGCACTTCCGAATGTAATTGACGACGATTGCCGGTTGATAAAGGTGGAAAGAAAGGGAGTAAAGGTAAGAGAGAGGGAGAATGGTCGTGGGGTGAATGGTAATAGACGAGACGGGTCTCCACAGTTGTGAGAGGCGATGAGGTTTCTCTTTCTTCTCTATTGTCTCGAGATTCCATGGAGGTTGAGGGGGACGCTAAAAGTAGTGCAATTGTCACCGCGGCAGCAACTAAGGGAGTAAGGAAAGGAGGAAGAGGCACCCACTGTTATAACTGTGGATAGGTCGTAGATTCAATAATACTCCGGGTATTGCCTCTTGCGTTTCCTCTACCGTAACGGTTGCTTTTCATTCAATAATAACGCACAGGAGGAAGTATGCATTCACGAATCGCTGTCTTCCTCGTAATTGCTATTTTAAGGAACTGAAAAAACATAATATGCTTTATTTATTTTACATTATTTTTTCGGGAATAAAAAATAGGAAACTAGTTCCTGCAAAAAATAGTGTAATTTCTTGGGAATGATGACATTACGAAGCTATTTTCTTTAAAAAAAAGAAAATTGAGGTCATATTTTGAAAATATGTTTTCCAAGTGTAAACGTTCTCATGTTACGAAAAGCTCACGAGAAAAATGGATCGTTAGAATGAATTTTCCTCGAAAATTCCTTACTTCCTAAATTTTCCTAGATACTCGAAAATATATCCTCGAAATAATATATTAGAAATTAAATTGAACCTAACTTGAGAAAAAAAATTATTCATAAAATTTGTAGTGAATAATTCATTGATATCAAGAGGAATCGAAATTGTATGTAAATGCTATCCATTAAGTTTTTTACGAAGTATCAATCTCTCCCTCTCGTAATTCACTCTATGAAAAAGAAGTAAATCTAGCGAAAAAAAAATTCAAATGCGATGAAAAATGATAAAAATCCGTTAATTCCATTTGACCGAGTAGGAATCGTGAATTGCAAATTGCGATTACAATTCATTCAGTCATTCGGGGCTCTTTTTTATATTTGGAATGAGATTAAATTTGAGAAATCACGTATGCATAAAAGTGTAGCGCATTTATCGTACTATGGTTGTCTTGCATTGGCAGGTTATATTTGACAAATACTTCCGTTATTTTTTTCTCCTTTAGTAATGACAGAGAAATAGATCCATTGGAGAATTTCACTTCCACCTCCCTGTTGGGTCTATTTTCCTGTTTGTACCGGATGTTTTGCGGCGTCCATGGAAGGTCCCTGTGGGCCAACCAATGGACGCCCAGTGAGTGAGACACTGGGAGCCTCATTCGATCCGATATCGAAAATAGAAGAGACGAGGGAGGATAGGAGAGCATTCAACCCTCCGTATCTCCTGCCTTTGGTCGTCTACTGTGATAAAAATAACTCTGGCCACCGTGCAGAGCCAACGGACAATGATCTCCGTGGCGTTTGATCACTTGGAAAACATTTTCAGGGATTATGGATCTGTGTAAAAGTTTGTGGACGCTAAGAATGAGGTCAAAAGAGTGAATCATACCGAATGATATTGAATGAACATTTTTTTTAAGCTATCGTGGTTTTTTCTTCAATTCAAGTTATTGATTAATTTAACTCTTTTTATGGATTAAAAAAAAAACATTAATTCTGCATTTTACATGAGGCTAAAATCACGGGATAATTCAGCCTCGTTAGTAAGTTTTAATTCGGTTGTTTCACGAGAGCTTGCATCGCTGTGTATTACAAAGCGTGAGGATAAAATTCATGGATTGCGAGGTTTTCAGCCAACAGTGGAAAAGCGGAGCAAATATAATAGACTGTTACGTCATGCACGTGAATTTCATGGAGTGGGAAGGGGAAAGCGCATCAAAATGTAGACGGTGTTGATTACCGTGATGAAGTTTTAGTGCTGGAGGAGTGAGGAGGTACTCTAAAAACACTCGTTATCCTCATGCTCGATGAAAACAACGAGTTTTTGATCAGCTATTTAAGAGCATTATACCAATCACTCAGTCTTGGTTGCCTCGATTCTCGTTTTTTTCCGCCCTCAACTTCGTTTTTTTCCCCTCTGATTTTTTTTTGGCGTGACATTTTCTCGATATCCATCAAAGAATGTACATGAAATGAAAAAGAGCTGGAAGTGGAGTGTTTGAGAATAGTCCACGATAAATCGTTGCTGAAAAATTTTCATTTTCATCCTTCATATCTTGGCAATCTATCACGTTTTAATACTTGTTCTATTTGGATCATGGTTCTGCAGTTTTGAAGGTTCTTTTTTTTAAAATCGATATATATGGATTTATTGCACGTGGAAAGTCAGGACAATGGATAGTTGGTAGATGTTCTTAACTTGTGGAATATTTCACTGAAAATCGAAGGGATGGGGAATAAAGGATTTTTCAATTTCAATTATTATCTCAGAGATTGAAGGAGAAAATCGTCGAGTAGAGAAGGAACATCATTCATATCCTCGAGAGAAATTCTTATTGTTGTTGGAGATGCATTTGTCATTTATGATTGATACAATATATCTCTCTGGAGTAAAGCATTTTTTTTCTTCTTTATTTACAAAGCAATTCATTTTTCTTCGGGGTCAAAGAAATATGCCTCCATTATGTTTCTACGTATATTGTGAAAACATAAAAACGAACAATCAGAGAATAGACAAAATTCGAGTAACAACGATTAATCAATGCTTGAAATTATTTCTAAATTAAGGACGAAGATGCGGTTGAAGGTTTAGGGAGAATAAAGTTCCTAATATTGTCCCACATATATTTATGTAATGGCGGACAAAAAGAGGAAAGCTGGAAAAGTGAGGGAGATTCTTCTTTTTCACCTCGGACGTGGATGACTAATGGTGCCATATGTACATTATTTATAACCAAACAGACGCGAAGATAAAAAAAATAAATAAAGAGAAATCCAATAAAAATAATGAAAAATAAAATTTCTCCCGTCTGTTGCAACGCTTAATTCTTTTTCTCGCCGTTATATTTTTTTCATTTTTTTTAAATTCGAGGCAATGGTAAATTATTTCTTCCCTAATGCTTTATTGCATGCAGGAGATACAACTCAAACAAACTCAGACATGTAATTGGCTATTGGGACTGGTTGAAAACCACCAATCAGCTAATAGTATGTTGTCTGACTACTCCTCGGTTGTATCTCCTTACGCGTAACGTGACCTGAAGAGAAATGATTCTTCCTTCATATCCAATATAAAATAAACGCAATATTATGATGAACTTCATGAAAAAAAAACGAAAACTATACTATAGCTTGTGAAAAAAAAAACCAAAAATTGAACAAATGAAGAGAAATCCTTAGTAAGAAGTAACCTAAAAATGTACTCCCAACATCCTTCGTTAAATCGTATCGATTCGCTTTCTAGGAAGTTTTTCGTCCAAGGTAAAGTAGAAAAAAATGAACCAAGCGAAGGAAAAAAAGCGAATGAAAAGAGTGAAGTAGATCAAGAAGAAAAGTGGAGGAACAAGTTCTGGCCAGCTGCGTCAGTATCGTTAGTCCACTACTGAGGGAGCCCTATTTTTCACAACGGAAAGAACAGAAGGGATGAAGCGAGTTAGAAGTGGACTAAGAGGAAGGAAAGTTGAGGAAGGAGAAAGAAAAGAGAGGAGAGGGAACAGAGAAACCCTGAGGCAGCACACTCGTTACGTACAAGTCTCTCTCTCAGTTATTTTATGTGTATTGCCTCTATTTCTTCTTGTTCCCCATTCCTCTCTTCTCCATCTTCTTTCCTTCTCACATCTCGGAAAGATGCAGGAGAAAGAGAAAAAGACGGAGAAAAAGCTCAGGGATCCGCTGAAAGTGGACCCGGCACGTACGATGCATGCATGAATTCCAAATACATAATATAATATGTATATGTTAATGCACATGGTTTTCGGAGACATATGGGTGAACGTGTACCAAAATCATTTCAATGTGTGTGTGTATCTATACTGCGCTTCAATGTGTAGCATACGATCCGCGTCTCATGAATACATTCATGACGTGTTTCCACTGGTGTTCGAAAGAAAAGAATATGTACTCGAGATCTTCATCGGCCAATATGTACACTACCCATCCATTGCATTGGAATTGTTACGATGTACTTTTATAGATGAAAGAATATTTTTTTGGGTTAATGCATTTTTTTCAATCCTCCAAGATTACTACGTTTCCTTATTTGAAGTTGTTTGAAATTGAAATTTCGAGTGAATAATTTTGATGAAATAAACTCATTCGAAATTGGATTTTCTTCATCCTTCCAATTTAATTTTGAAGTCGACGTGAATTTTTTATTATCGATGAAGAACGTTGAGATCATCCACCAAGTGGATTCACATTTTCTACACGTGCGAATCACCGTGCATTTATAACGTCACTGGCCCCAGAGAAAATCTAAGTCAGCTATAATACAGCATTTTATACAATGCCAAGCCTTCGGGTTGACTCATCCTACCGCAAAACTGATCCAATCTATTTCAACCCCGGGATTTTACGAGAAAGCAGGAGAGGAGGTGGGCTAGAGAATGAGGATCACACTGCTCAGTGGATGCAAGTTTCAACTGTTACTCTACTGAATACTCACGAGTTTCAACACACTTTGTGTCATTTGATTTTCCGGGCTTGAAACTGAATTTCAACGGAAACTTGCTTAAATTGGTGTCTGTACACTAACGTTTAAGTACTTCGAGTTATAATCAAGGTGGATAGATAATGAATGAGTAATTCGAGTGTGTTTGTATATTCAACCCCTCTTAGTAATTTGACAGTATGTCTTGTTAACTATTTACTGATTCAACTCGTCAATAAAGTATAGAGAGAATCATGAAGATTTCGTTCAGCTTAATTTATTCAGGTCATACAAATTTCATTGAAACTCAGTTGTGAATATTTTTGGTAATAATCATCACAGAATAGTTTTCCGAAAATTAATTGACGACGATAATCATCATTTTACTATTAATTCTCTCGGAATTGATGAGAGAAATATTTTTAATTCGAAATTCAAAATGAAATAACTTGAAGAAGAAATCATAACATTTTGTTTCAATTTGCCGTGGTAAAAATTCATACGATTGACTTGATCAATTCAATCTGAAATTCGCAATTCTGCATTGCAGTCACTCCCAAACTCCTTCACATTTTCCCTCATCCCCCTCTCAATTTCCTCTTCTTTTTCATCCACCCTGGTTAGTTTGGGTATATACTTTGGTTCCAACATTTTGCATTCAACTGCCAAGTTTAAACTCCACTGCCCTCTGGAGCTCATTCTTTTCCTCTCTTCTCGTGGCAATATCCCGAGGGTAATGCATGAGAACTTATTAAACTATTTCAATTATGGCCATCTCTCTTGTGTGCGTTAGTGGTGAGATTTTACTTGGGTCATTTGCCACAGGCATTTTGTATACATTTCAGTCTTTAACGTTTGAACAGACGTTTAGAGATAGCCAGAGGTTAATAAATGTAAAAATTTGAATTTTTCATTATAAATTAATGTGTTTTCCTCATGCTGCCCTCATTATTATTACGAATAATATTTTTCCATTATTTAGCGAGAATTTTTCATTTTAAACGGATGATGTAGTTGAAAAAGTAAAATTTATTTGATAACTTTCATGAAAATTTTTCACTGAATGCACAATTTATTCATTGGATGAGTGACTTTTGATTCAATTTTTCATCCATTTTTTACCTACACTCTATCTTCTTTATTGTTAAAAAAAATCAAGCTATACATGAAAATTTTGCCTTTTGGATACGTTCCAAAACTCATCGTACAAAATGCTGGTGAGCCGCGTGCGGTGGCAACTAGAAACAACGCCCGATTAATTACTTTCCACGGCCCTGCGGCTACCAAGTAAATTTCTAACCGTGTAACAACAGTCGATTCCAAATCCCAACGTATTCCCCCCTAATCCCACAGAAAGTTCGTGGATATCAACTCACCATTTATCGAGTACACACCTATACAAATTTGGTAATTTATTCTGATTTCATTATCCATTAGACATGTAATTCTGCCAATTTAAATATCAGTAGATTAACGATGAATTGAAGAAATCGAGAGACAAAGAATTTCACCCAAAGAATTCGTCAATATTTCACTTTCTCTCCGGAGTCAAGGGACCTACTTGGCAGGGCAAAAGAAAACGGATAAGAACAAAATTATTCAAGAAAACGAAAAATCACTGCAAAGAAAATGTATCAAATATTTGTTTCGATCTTATGGTGCAAAGTATTGAATGTTCAGTCAAGTTCTTTAGACATTTCTAGACGTGATCGGATGTAGGGGGATTGGGTGAGACGTCTCTCTAAAATTTTACCTCATGAATTTTTCAACTTATATACTCTCAATGCTGTGCTGGACTTGGCTTTTCCTCTACGTACGTGAGAATCGACATTTTTATCGACATGCCTTAACTTAACTCATCTCCGACCGAAAATAATATCAAGGAAAATGATGAAATAAAAAAGGGAATTTAGAATGCTAGAAATACGAAGATGATCTTTATTATTCATATACGATTGGTTTATTTTCGGAGTTTCGTATTTTATATTCATTCGAGCTGGAAAAATAGTTTGTATCAATTTTTTTTTCATCGTAGTCTTATCCGCTCAATTTTATATAGTTAACTTTATCAGAATTCCAACTTTCTTCATTTCTCTACTAATCCTTAGTTTACGATGTCGAGTACAAAATTTTCAAGACTTTCGTTGAAAATCAATACTTCTCAATACGTCTAGGTCATGAGGACGAGAAAATCCTTGTAAAGAATAAAAGAAAAGAAGGTTGAATGAAAAATTTCTTCTTCAGCTCTTCCTCGAGTATCTTGAAAAGGAAATGAGATAAGAAGATGAAATTTGTTATATAAAAAAGTTTGAAAAATTTCTGATTGAAAACATCCATTGATCGACCATTTTGTCCCAATGAATCTGGAGGAACCAAATTGAAAGTTTTTATTACTTTAATAGAAAATAAGAAAGCAATGTTCAAGAATGAATTTGTTTTCTTTCGATTACTGACAAACGGATGCATCAAAATGAATCGTCCTGTGATATTTTTCATTGAAAAGTTCCCAAGATTTTCAATGAGACGAGAAAGAAACTCCCTCATTTTTATCCCCAGATACAGACAAATAAAAGAAGATTAAATTTACTTCTTCTCAATTCGTTCCTTTGAAAAAACCTTAATTTCTTCACAATTCTATCAATTCGCCATCATCAGTCGTACCAATTTCAGCTCTTTAACTTTATTCACAACTTTCTTAACTCACTGGAGTACTTTTCACAATCCTTTTAATTTTCGCACGCTAATAAAAAAGATAAAGAGGAGTGATGGAAAAAGGAGAGCAAAAAATCAAGAAGAGATAGGAAAAAAAAGGTAAAGAGTTCTGAGGATGGAAAAAAACTTTGGTACTCGTTAGTAAAGGGGGCTGAATTTTCCCCCAATTTTTTTCCACGAACTTTTAATGTTCTCAGAGAAAAACCGTAATTTCATGCGTAGCCTCAGAGACTTAAACCAGTTGGGAAAGTTGAGGTGTACGTTTGAAGATTTTGCGGGGAATAAAGTCACTGTGAAGGTAAAAGAGGAATATTTTAGAAATGGAAATTTTGAAAAGGATAGTAAGTAGCTTTGGATATAACTCAGTTTGGGGAGATTTCATTGGGATTATTTTCCATTCAGCTTTGTCCTGATAATCCTGAATTTTTTAGGGTGAATTTTCGTTCCATGTAACGAATGGAGAAAATAAAATTCTGAATAATTCAATTGCTTCTTTTTTACTCAATTTAATGGCTGAAAAAAATCAGCGTTAAAAAGAGAACAGGTATGGTTTCGTCGAGGATGAAAGAAGCCTTGAGAAATGTGGAAAAAATATACGAGGAAAATAAACGAGAAGTTATATACAGCGAGAGGTTAGAATGTCTGGATACCGTGGTAATGTGGATGAGGTGAGTGGTGGGAGGTGGGTTTGTAGCAAAAGTGCAACGGGCCGTATGATAACCCCGAGTGCATAGCATAGGGTAATCAAGGAGAAAGGGAAAAGACCCCGTAGCGAGATACATACATCCCTCTGAGGATCTCTCTAGGCTAATGGGCGAGGATGGATTAAATCTGATGGGCTAAGTTAAGCTCTCTTGTGACTTGCTAATGTTACTAACATTCGTGTAATTTTTATTTCAGCGTGAATATTCAAATTTCGATGGGATAATTCGAATTAGATAAATAATTACATCATGCCTTTTTTTTATTGATAAGAAATATTTAAAATTGCAAATTCGTTGGATTTGAATTTGGAAACCTTTCACGATAATTCAATCAATAATGTAGAAATCCTGTCTCCGCTCTATTGAATGTGCATAAAAGAGAGAAAAGCAGGTTTTCTTAGAGAAATGGAAAAAAATTGAACTTCCAAAATTGATTACTTCTGCTTCTATTTTTTTTTTCATTTTCTTCGTTTCTTTCCAATCCAATAAATTTCATGCACTCGTCCATATTTCGACAGAATACGTAGAGTATACACATAGGATCGGTTTGTCAAGCGACGAGTGGAACATCAAAAACAAGCGGTGGGACACACATTTCGTTTGTTACGAATGTGTACAACTGTGAAAGATGTGAAATGATGCTCTCACTCGATGCATTTTTCATGCTGTATGCAGCGATAAACTTTTGGCAGACATGAGAGAGTGAGATGAATGGAGGAGAAAAGAGGGATGAAAGGAGAATGAGAAGATAGAGGAATAGACTAAAAATAGAAGGCGCAATACAATGAGACGAATAAAAAAAACTTTGTTTTCCATAAAATTAGAGATGCTCATTTCTTTTTTAATTGTTCTAAAAAAAATTGATCAATGATTAGAAAATAATAACAGTCTGTGAGACGCAGGGATTTATATTGAATAAAATAAAAGGAAAATATGAAGAAGGAGAAAGAGATGAAGGGGAGAAAGAAGAGACAGGAAATGAAATACTCGGATGTGCGACAGGTTGGTAGGATGGTAATTCTTTTTATTCAGAAAACGAAGAGAGGCACTTCCCATAGAATGGACCAAAGAGACGAGACCAGTGGGATTGGAAAAGCTAGGAAAAATTGTATGGGTGAAGAAAGAGGGGGATGAAAAAACGAGGAAAATACCACTCGGACATGTATGCCAACGTGTGTATCTTCTTTTCTGCATTACACAGAGTCATTCTGTACTCGAGCATCTCTGTAAACCAGTAGCTCGCGATAGAATGAATCGTACGAACTTGGTTTGTATTTCTATCCAACAGTTGACGTTGTAAACTGAAACGTGCAAAGAATATATTGGGGTAATTTTTTTTTTCTACGTAGTTTTGCCATTTATTTTTCTCTTACTCTTTTGAATGTTATTACATTTTAAAGTTTTCAATTAAAACCCAAACACTTCAGATTATTTTTCAACGAAAATTCACCTCGACTGTTGAATCTAATTTTCTGAATTTTCCAGTTGAATTTTTTCGGAATAATTTGAATTTAAATGGAAAAAATGAAGAAAGAGGAAAAAGTGATATTGTCGGTATATAAAATTGATTCACAGAGTAGAAAAAGTGAAAACCTATGGTGAAGATAATTTACATGGGATTGAATGCAGCAAGTTTGCGGGTCGATCGTCACAGCGTTTATTTAAAGCCCCGCCTCACTCTTTCATCAAATTATAACCATTTTACCGTGACCCATGGAAGTGGAAAATGAAGCCCTCATCGTTTTTCTCCTTTTCTTTTTCCTCTACCTCTTCACCTCACATCTCTATCGCACTTGCAGTCGAACCACTGCAAGTATCATTCGAAAAAGCCCAGTTGGCCTAGTTGCACTTCAACCAAAAACGTGTCTGGCTCTGAGTGGCTATAAATTGATACACATAAATTAACGATTCTCACGCTCTTTGCGATCCGAGTTTTTCATTATAAATTACGGAATAGCCTCTGAATCAATAAATATCAGAAATATTCTCAGTTATTTTATCGTGAAATTTTTTAATTTATGTTCTTTAATGAAAAGAAAGAACAGGGAAAGGTGGGGTAAAATGGACACGCCTTAGTTTCGATGTTTCATATTATGAAAATCGGGAGAAATCGAGAGAAATATTGAAGATAGGTTAATTTTGATAATTCCATTGGAAAGCTGAGGAGATTTTAGATGAAAAATGTGTAAAAAAAAATTCTTTTCATTTTTTTACAAAATTCGAGTTTTCTGGTCAAGATTTGA
>JABSMS010008425.1:0-14307 GCA_018902275.1 Aleiodes sp. PSUC_FEM 10030003
AAAAGTGAATTTTTTCTATTCTCGGAAGGGGGACCCCTTCAAGTCTTGACCGAAAATTCGAATTTTCAAAGAAATAAAAAAAATTAATTTTGACACATCGTCGCCCTAGTATGAAAAGGGCGTAAGTGCCATTTTTTCTCGCTGAATAATGAAAAGGCGTAAGTCAGTATTCTTATGAAAAAATGAATGTAGATTCAATTTTTGTAGATTTTCAAGAAAATGGCACTTACGCCCTTTTGACTCTAGGTCGACGACATGAATTCTTAATAAAATTTCCTCAGCTTTCCAATGGAATCATCAGGAAATCTCTATCTCGAACCGTTCAATTCGAGTGTCCATTTTATCCCACCTTCCCCTATGATTTTGGGAAAAGTATTTCTATAATTGTTTGAGAAAATTCATGATGACGTACTTGTTGTCATCAAATCCATTCAGACTTAGCAGTGTTAGATTCCTGAGAAATTTTAAAGTTGGAATCATGTATGGAACAGAATGAAATGGTATCTATTACATCGACGGCCTTGAGGCAAACCGTCGACCGATATATAGGAGGAAAGTGGGGTAAAATAGGCATTCTGATGAAATGTTTGGAGATTCGAAAATTCCAATGATTTCATTGAAAAGCCGAGGGAATTCAACATGTAAATCAGATGTTGAAATTTATTTTTAGGAATTTTAAGAATACTTAAACCCTTCCATTCTTTCAAATTTCGAGCCTTTTACAGAATATTCCGCTCCTAATCATAGACATAAGCTCAGAGCTCATAGCTATAGAAATGAGCTCAAAGATGAGCGCATTTCTTATTGTTTTGGGTGGTAATGAATGACTTTCTTGTGATTTCTGTGAGAGAGGCATTTCAAAAATTAATTTCAATATTAGATGCATTATGCACTTAATTATTTATGGTCTAATTTCCAAGCAAGTCTCAATATTTGTCAATCGCGAGGCAACTACCTTAAAGCCATTTGTATCACCCACGATATTTGAATTTCAGTTATCTAACTCGAGTTCAAAATGTCCGTTTCACCTGTAACGTCCATTTTACCCCCCTTTCCCCTAATACGTATCCTTTGTTATAGAACAATTGAACAACAACAAACTTTTCGAAATTTGATTACTTTACATTTCTTGATTTTTCTCATTATGTTCATCTTTTCATTTGAAAATTCGACAGAGACATGGCCGTACGGTAGCGCCATGGTAGGTCGCCTTTAGTTACTACACGATTTGACTTTACCGAAAGAACAATTACCGACTTTTCTCAATCGACACTGTCGTTTGGTTTACGTTTGATGTGACACAGATTTAACCTCTAAATTGCGGTACTCTATATTTTAATGACCGGTTTAAATACTTTAGTTTTAATTTAACAAATTGAGAAATGTCTGACGACGAAGTGGAGAGGTTTGAAATAACTGACTATGATTTGGACAATGAATTCAACACTAATCGTCCTCGACGAAAGCTCACGAAGCAGCAGCAAATGCTTGGTAAGTACAACTTCCTCATACAATGGAATTTTTTCAATGATTACTGTCATACCAAGCTAATTACGTTATAAATATTACTGATGTTCCATTCGAATTAAAATTCCCTTTTTCTGTTAATAATTAGGCATTTGGGCAGAGGACAGTGATGAAGAGGCTCCAGCAAGGCCATCATTTGGAGGATTCTCCAAAGGCCCAAAGAATTACACAGCCCCAGTAAATTTCGTTGCTGGTGGCATTCAGCAAGCGGGGAAACCAAAGAAAGAAGATAAAGAGGGTTCAGATGATGATGATGACACCGGAAGACCGAGAAGAGGTGATGCAGATTATGTACCAAACAGCTCCAGTGATTCGGAGACTGAAAACTCCAGGAGTGTTTCCGCTAGACCGTCTTTCTCCATGAACCTTGATAGTGACATTGCTGGACTTAGGAGAAAGGGAAATCGAATAAATCCGGCTTTAATAAAAACAGGAGTTGGAAGCTGGGAGAAGCACACTAAAGGCATTGGAGCTAAACTACTCCTTCAAATGGGTTTTGAACCTGGCAAGGGTTTGGGAAAGAAACTCCAGGGTATATCAGCACCCGTTGAGGCTCATCTACGGAGAGGTAGAGGTGCAATTGGTGCGTATGGACCTGAGAAGAAAGTGAAAATAGCTGAAAAACTCAAGGACGAAGATGAGGAGGAAGAAAAATTGTTCAAAGTTAAATTATCACAGTGGAGGAAGTCCGACAGTTCAATCAACAAGAAGAAAATTAAATACAACTACAGGAGTGTTGATCAGGTACTTGAAGATGGAAAATTGAGGCCGAATTTGAAAGCACCAGTTAGCAGTGAATTGAGTAAAGTCAAAGTCATTGATATGACGGGACCCGAGCAGAGAATTTTGAGTGGTTATCATGCGATAGCTGGTCAAAAACGTCCAGATGAAGCGATTATAGAGCATGACAGAAAATCAACAATTAATTTCTCTCTACCTGAACTCCAGCACAACTTGAATTTGATTGTAGACATGTGTGAACAAAATATCATACAAAATGATAGAAGAACTCGTCACCTGGGTGATCGAGCTGTGGCTCTTGAAGCTGAAAAGAAGAGTATAGCTAAAATAGTAACACACCATGAAAAATTGATTGACACGTTGGAAAATGTTCTCTCGATTGTCGACAAATTGATGGACAAAAATGATGAATTAACGCTTAAAGACACAGCGGACGCATTCAAGAGATTGCAAGATAGATACTACGAGGAATACAAGATGTACGAATTAGGTGACCTAGCTAGCAGTTTCGTTGCTCCAAAAATGAAAGAATATCTTGCAATGTGGAATCCACTTGTTGATCCCAAACAGCCTCTGTCCTTGATGAAAGAATGGAAAGATATTCTAGAGAGTGGAACAAGTACACTGCAAGTTAGAAACGGAATGCATCCCTATGACCAATTGATTTGGAATGCCTGGATGCCCTCGATGAGGGGTGCAGTACAAAGTTGGGTCTGTCGGCAACCTGATCCGTTGGTTGAGCTCATTGAATGCTGGATGCCAATTTTACCTCCCTGGATACTCGACAACATTCTGGAGCTCCTGGTTCTTCCAAAATTAACATTAGAAGTTGAGGAATGGAATCCAGTGACTGATACTGTGCCCATTCACACTTGGATTCATCCCTGGTTACCATTGATGGGCAACAGAATGGATACACTCATTTACCCAATAATAAGAAGAAAATTGGGATCAGCTTTGGGTGGTTGGCATCCATCAGATTGGTCAGCGAGACGTATGCTACTTCCATGGGCCGAAGTCTTCAATAAAGGGGACATGGAGGCTTTTCTTGTTAAGAACATTGTCCCTAAATTACAAATTACACTCTCTGAATTCGTCATCAATCCTCATCAACAGCATTTGGATCAATGGAATTGGGTTTATGAGTGGGCGTCTTTGCTGCCAATACACATTATGGTTGGACTACTCGATAAATTTTTTTTCCCCAAGTGGCTACAAGTTTTGGCACTTTGGCTCAATCATTCACCGAATTACGATCAAATAACTCATTGGTATATGGGATGGAAAAATATGCTCAGTGAAAAACTACTGGCTGAACCTGTTATTAAAGGTTTGTCTATTTTTCTTTGTTTCAAGAACGATGAGATGATTATTCATTCATCATTTATCTATATCTGCACTTTATCTCACGATAAAATTATCATATTTCATGAATTTTAATTAATTTATGCAATCAATTCCTTACAGATCACTTCAAAAAGGCTTTAGATATGATGAATCGTGCTGTATCGAATCCCCAGGGTCACCAACCCGGTGCAATGGAGCAAGTATCCTATCTCACGAGTTTAGAACGTACACAACCAACGATGGCACAAATTCCAGCAACAGCGCAGCCAAGAATCGAGGTAAAGAAATACATTTTAATTACAAATTCAAATGACATTATCTGTCTATCATTAATGAATCTGATTATTGATCAATAATGATTATTATTAATTTTTTTTTCATTATTTTTTAATTACAGAGAATCGCGGAAGCCGTACGCACTGCATCACAGATACCACAGGGATTCAAGGATTTGGTACAGAAAAAATGTGAAGAGCGTGGTATACTCTTTATGCCAATTCCAAATAGATACAGAGAAGCTAAACAGGTATACAAAGTTGGAAATGTACAGGCATATATTGATGGCAATGTCTTGTTTGTATGTCATAATGGAACAAATTGGGTTCCAACGCACCTCAATGCACTACTCGACATGTCTGAACTGTAATGATTTATCGATAAATTTCTACAACTCTAAAAAAAAAGTCATCATCTCAATCAAACTTTTTTTTTCATATTTATCATGTAAATAGAAGAAGAGATGTTTATTTCTAGAAAAGTTTTTTCGTGATGCAATTTTCTTCTTGAATCAAATAAGTGTGTTTAAAGAAGCCTTTACAATATGTATTATCTTGAAAAAATTAATGTATATAATTTTTTGAATTACAAATGAGGTAGGATAACAAATAAAACAAAAAATTCCAACATGATGATTCCATTTAATTCAAAAGTATAAAGTATTCATAACTCCAGTAGAAAAAAAAATGAAAATAATATGCACGAAGCGCAACGAGCGTGCGTGGGTAGGGTGAAACATTTCTGCCTAACCAGTCGAAACCGAATGCGTGTGTAGGCGCTTCTGGTTTAATCCCACCGTTGGTCGAAAAAGAAAAAGAGATGAATAAGAAAAAAAACACAGAATCGCACGTATGGATGCTGTACAGAAAGCTCAAAAGTATCTCAATATGGAAAGTTGCGCGTGATACGCTGAGAAAACACTATCACCGAATGGATTTTCACAAAGACACCAGACGAATAGGTGTGCGACTGTCTGATTCTCTCTCTTTATTTTCCATTTTTGTTCTCTCAGTTACCGGGCAGTTTGAAAGCGTGTAAGAGAGAATGAATATATACTGAAGGGACTGGTCTTGGATGGACATCCTTCGCCCACACATTAGCATCTGAGATCTCTACGGTGTCGCTGCCGTTGCCTTCAAGGCTCTTTGCATCCTTATACTAAAGTTAACTTGAGATGAAAAAGAGGAATAGTGATTTTTTTCCTCCAACAATTGACGGAATCGAGAAAGTATTCGACTACAAGACAGTTTATATTTTCTATGGAAGTTAATGCCAAAAAAAGAATCCGAATTATTCCCTACAAATAATTTAAATTGTTTTATTCAAATGAGGAGAATATAATTCACATCACGATTCCATGAATTAAGTTACAATGAATCGTATTACGTTACAAGCACAGTCACTGCGTCTCTCCTAGTGAGCCGGATACCTTCTCTCATACGTTCCAAGAATTCTCAATTCACATTGAAACATAACGACAAATCGTGTACCACTTAAGTAAGGAATAATTGCACCACCACATTATAGTTTATTTACATAATATTGAATTAACGTTTTAGAGAATTCAAAGATTTGTGATGAGAATAAAACAAAATAAGGAATAATCAAGATTAATTGACAAAATGTGTTGAAGTCTTCAGTGAGATAAAGTTTCGAGTTTTGCAGAAATAAAATATGTTCTAATTTGTGAGAACATGATTTCTACAGTTTGTAACAATCGGTCTTTCACATTCTCTGATGAAAAAATTATAATGGCATGATATTAGTAATCAGTTGAAACAATGAAATAATCAATTATATAAATGTATGTATTTATCCTTAAGGGTATCAATTGACAACAAACCGACAGGACGTTCATCTTTGCTAATCGACTTAATAAACCCACGCATCCTCAACATAATGAATACTCATTTTACAAACCTACGGAACTCCGTTAATGCTCTCATTTCATTTCACCGCTATGAAAGGAAGAAAAAAAATATAAACGCAACAAATTCAACGATGTTTTACCGGAAATAAGTTTCGACATCGCAGGTACTATAGAGAAAAATGAAGAACCACGAAAGAATTTTTATCATGGATTTTTTTTTCCAATTTCAAATCTTTTGTGCAAATTCTTTTCTTTGTTTTCACGTTTCATTTTTTATCTCGTATTTTTGTTTTTCTTCTTTTTTGTTAAGTCTCCACGATGATGTCGCAGATAGCGTGTTTCTCGTTGTGTATGTACGGCAATGCTAAATGCGAAGCAATAAAATCACAAGCGTGGGCGCTATTCAAGTTGAGATTCGATGGCTCAGGGGGCACGGGAAAACATTACGAACAATGCGCGTGACCTTAAAGCCAATACTAACACGATTCATGTTGTATTGAACACGAGGAATACATCATTCTATGGTAAGAGCAGAGTGAAACATTTCTTAGAAGTAATAAAATTGTTTACTTATGACTTTTCATATATTTTACACGATTGTAAAATAATTCAATCATATAATGAGCTATTTTTATTGAAATCAATTTTATTGAAGTGGAAAGCCCTCAATAATTTGCATCCCATTGCGATTAGTCAGCAGCCGCTCGGGAGTCGAATTATGACAAGCACTTTTTTTTATTACTGCCAGGAGCGCGCATGACTCAGAGAAAAAAAAGAATTGGAGAATGAAAAAAAAATAAAAGGCAAAAGCATAACTGTATGAACGGGAGTGGCGACATTCGAACAGCATCAACAGGTGTTTCAGACCCTCTTTCCTACTTTTTTCGTAACAGACGGTGTAAAACCGGTGATGATGACTTCCTGTCTCGAATTATTTTTGTATGAAAAATCATCTAATCATTGATTTAATACACTTGTCTATTCAACCTCAGAGAAAGTAAGTGGTAGTATTGGTTTATTAACTACACAACGCAAAGCAGGAAGATGACAAGTTCTGTAACTTTCGAATTTAATTTAACTGATGCTATTTTATAAAATCTTTTAATTTAATGTTATAAAAAATATGAAATCTCATTTCCATACATTGCTAATGTTATTTTAATGGGGTAAAAATGTACATCCGTCGGCAACTGTGATCGCACTGCGTAACGTAATCTCTTATTACATAATTGTACTTAGGCGCATGATCGTCAAAGAGTAACACAACCGGAAGTGCAATGCAATTGTACTGTTTCATGTTTTCATTGAGAAATTTAAAAGTTTCTAACGAGAGAGAAACAGTGTACCACGTTTATTTCTCAAAGTGTGACTCTTCATTGATATATTTTTCACCTTCTGACAAATCTCCGGAGATTCCATGAATATATACAAGACACTCACTCATCCTCATATGAAAAAAGTAGATAAAGATGAAATAGTAAAAAAATTGTTTACATGACTCAGAAGAATAAAATTTCTCCACTGGCCTCAGCCCGAAGGACAAAGATTGTCTCCGCATTCCCATGAATTATGGTGTATATAATTTTAACGATTCCCAGAGTTCGTAAAACAGCTCTCAACTTAACCCAAGTCTCTTCGAAATACTCTAAAGATTTATGCATAATGTGAAATAATTTACTTACCTATGAGAATGAATTGAATCGAGAGACATAACTTGTTCGTTTATTTAATTCTTTTTTCTTATCCCAAAGCTGATGTCTTATCGGGGCGTCCCAACGTCCCCGTTGGTGCGTTGGTCCCGCCCGCACGCGTCACTAAAGTCTCATATCGGTGAGAAAAGTTTAGGCCAATGTTCCACCTTTCATAACTCTTTTCAAAGCGAATATGGAAGGTTTGGAGTTGGAAGAATAATTAATTTGTCAAAGAGGTGTTGAAATAGTCACGAAAATTGTCAAAATTCGTTGGAGGTCAGTCCGAGACCTTTTTAAAAAATCGTTAAATAAATATCATTGGTCTATACTTAACTAGCCGACACTACCCCGATCCATTGTCAATTCACGCGGAGACGTCCGAGATTGACCGAACGCGACCGGACTTCCCCCGGTATGGCTCTGCACGAATAAGCGTTCGCGCGCCTTGCGCACACGCTCTTCTACCGGGTATAACGTCTCTTTGAAACACGTCGCTAAGATTCAACGGGTTAAACACACGTTTTTACTGTTTACTATTGAGATTGCCCCGGAATTTTTACGTTTGATAATTTAATCTTGAGGTTAATCATCTTAGAGTTTTCCTGAAGAATGAATAAAATGAAGAAAACGAGTAACATCAATTTTAATCAAGTGACTTATTAACTGAGTTCCATGTGGAAATGTTAATGACAATTTATTACTAACTTTTGTTAGAAATATTAATGTTTCAAACAAAGATATCCGAGAATAATTAAAATGAACTCAGAAGTGAAAATAAAACGAGTTTAGTGGTTGAATTGAAAAGACTAACGATTCAACAGTTCGTATTCGAGGACAAAAAATTAAAGAATTCATCAAGACTAAAGATTCGAGTTATGGAATCCCATCCAATGGTGAGTCTGTAATTCCCTATTCACTGAACCATAACGAGCGATAAGTCTAAACTCATGTATGAAGTTTAATGGTTTTACATTGCATTTCGATTTATCGTACTCCGTTTATTCCGTTTAGTATTGCACTGCTATTACAGTTAAAGCTAATGGAACAAATAAAATTTCAATCTGTATTCGAAGATATCTTTCATAGAAATCGCCATTAATGGAGTAATTGAAATTTAACGGTATCGAAGAACGCAATTTCGTTTGAATAATTCCCCCAAAAATGATTTAAAAAGTTTACAAATGGTTTCACATTTGTTTTTAGTCACAACGATTATGCTTTATCTTGGTTGCGATGATGCTTGAGTAATCTTGAAGTTCTCTCTCAGAGTAATAAAATGGGTTTATAGTCAGTGGTTGAAGAAGAGTGCTGTTGACGCATGCTTTAAATGAGTCTACGTGCGGTTTTAAAGTGGATACTTTGGGAAAACTCTTTACCGCTAATTATGTCACGGTTGTATATTAAATATTTTTTATTTATCAATTATTATTCAACAGGATAAAAATCGTGTAGATATTATTATGACTCGAAACTATTGTTAATATTTGCAATCATAAAACAAATTATATACAATTCATTAATCACTGGTATCTGATTTACGAAAATCGATTCTCAGTGAAGACAATTATTGGGTGGTAAAACACAGAGTTTTCTCCACAGAGAGAGGAGGGAAGAGCAAACCGTAGTTGAACCGACGGTTAATCATCAACTCCACTCCTATGATTATCGATCGATAAAAACTAAATGCTTGGGACAATGCTCCGTGTTTAAATGGCAAAGGATAAAGATCGTGGCAATAAAATTGTCAGTACAACTAATACACAATGCATCATAACTGAATATATTTGGTCGTAATTCATTTAACATTTTACCACGCATGTATGTTTCGTGTGAAAATTATTATTAATCTTTCAATAGCCAAGAGTGAATAAATTCCAAAGGTAATTATTGCTTTTGAATGGTGATTTCTCGGATCGTTTCACATGGCTTCAAATAAATTTTTATAATTACTCGAAAAATTTAATTCTCTTTCTTTTCTTCTTAAACGTCAAAGTTAAAGACACTTGCTCGACGAAAACACGTTTCCCCGTCCTCTTGACACATATAAATGAACGATCGTGCATAAATTATTGTGTTCGCCATATTCTAATTCGTTTTGCGTGGGTAACCAGGCGTTATGTTATTGCAATACACAGCAATACAGTACCATGTTACATACCAACGAGTTGAAGAGAAGAGAAAAAGAATAATTTCAATGAAAAATAAACTAAAAAATAAAACAAGAATATAGAATTGCACTGGGCCCATTGCAATGTCTCTCTCCTCTTCTTCTCTTGCATGTGCCATAGAGACTCCAACAAGACCAGTGTCTCGGCTTCTCTCTGCCATATGGGAACGCCGAGACAGGAATAAATTATTATTAGGATATTTTTTTCTCCAATTTTCATTTCATCGTTTCTTCTCGTTTTACGTCGCTCTTTCCGTTATTTTTTTATCTCATTCGATTTTTGTTGTTTCATGCGAAGCACTCTGTTGCTGCACCAGGGGAACGATGCTATATACCCACCGAATGCCACCAGAGATATTCGATAATATTCATGTCTTGTAATATCTTATCCCGAGGGTTTATATACCTTCGTCGAGTCTCCCGACAGTGTTATCAGGATTCATGTTATTGTGATGCATGTAATAAATTTTTGCTTAAAAAATGGAAATCATCAAGAGGTTAATCGGCTCCTAATTGTTCGGAATCCATTAATTTTCCTCCATGAAATTCAAATCAAATACATCCATCTTAATAATGGAGAAGATGTGAAGAATTCTTGGTAACAAAGTTTATCATAATTATTTAAGTTCAAGTGACTTGATGAAAAAAATGATTCCATTGAGGAAACAAGTACAGCCGCCATATTAGAGCTCACCGTGTGGGGCTTCTGGTTTTGACAGAAAAAAAAATAAAAAAAGGAAACATTGAATAAAATATAAAGGTGGAAGCTGGCGCTAAACCCCAGCAGCTTGATCGTCAATGGCGATCACGTGCGTACGGTGGTTTGTGCTCACAATCCAGTAGCAATGTATCTCTCTTTTCTCGGTGGATTCGTTATATAGTACACACACTTGAGGGGTATATACACCTCAAACGGGCGGGGGAAACAGAGAGGGTCCGTAAGGGGGAGAGAGAGCTATGTGGCACAAACGTATGAATGGGGATTTTCATTCACGAGTGTCACGCAAAGTGTGCGTTAATAAAAAAAACTGAAAGGAAAGAAAAGAAATTAAGAATAAGACAAAGGTAATTCATGCATCGGTTGTTAGGTGATTGCGGCGAGAACAATGGGTGGTGGTTAATCATGGTTTTATTATTTAAAATTGTCGGGTTACACTTGAGCATTTAATTAATACTCACACTACGCTGTGAATGGAGGGAAAATAATAGATTGAAGGCAAATAATCTTCACTGTTGAAAAGAAAAATATTTTCCAGTGCTAACAGGACAATCATTAAGTGTAAAATCCAGAAAGAATTGACAAATAAAACTAGTTTTTCAAAATTACGTTTCTCACAAGTTCAAAGAAACGAAAGAATTTAACGAGAAAATGTATGATCCAATAAAATTTAAAAGCTGGTGGTATAACATCGTAATTTTCGTGAAAAAGGTATCAACCGCAATTTTGTTTGATCGCAGTTGATAATCGCGTGAGGATCGTTACTGTGAGTATATACGAGGCCGGCGCCGACGTTCTTGTAAATCAAGTCTCGTCTCTTCATGGCGCTCCAGGCGTCGCCTCGAAACGTTAGGAATCATTTTCTTCTTAGTATTTTTTTTCCCTTATCTCTTTCCACCCATAAACGATAAACTTACCTCTTCTCTCTCTTTTTCTCTTTATTTAGTGTTATACAAAGTTTGCCATTTGGCGCGGCGCTGGTACTTGAGGCGCTCACGCCTCCCCGTTCGCGGGTTTTATATCGAAGCAAGACCAAACCGTCAGTTTCCTTCTCAGCCAAGCTGCTGAGGACTTATATGGAATAAGGGCCACACTCTTCTCTGGCTGAAAATGTATATATACGTGAAACAACTCGTCTCATCGACGATAAAGAAAGAGAGAGAGAAAGAAAGACACGCACGAAGTCTGTGGGTTGGTTGAACTCGGCTACACACGTGTAGATAATATATATACGTATATATAACATTGATCTGTGAATTGAGGTATCGTTGTATGTGTTTGTTTGAATCTTTCTGTGTCTCTATGTTAGTGAATGCACCAGTTGGACCCTCTCGGGATTCCCAACTGGATTGATGAATGGGATGACTCGTTGAAGAGAGAGAGAGAGAGCCAAACTTTTGTTTGTTCCAAATGCAACTGGAGAAGTCTCTTTATTTTATTCAAATAAATCCCATTATTCAAACCTGCGCCCTATAGTACTTCGTGCAAGGTTGATACTATTGTTCTCATAATAGAAATGGAAAAAAACTAATAAGAATAAAATTCAAAGTACAAATTTTCTTTCAGCACTCATGAATTGATGTGACAATGATAAATCCTTTAACTAATGACTTTATCCACTCATAAACACTGGCGAGAATGACGTCGACTTATTGACAACACTCTGCATCCTTCCAACAAATTGAACAAATAGCGAGAGGAATAGTTTAGTAAAGGAATAGTAGAAAAAGAATAAAAAAATAATGAAAATTCCAGCAGTAAGGGACGATGGAATGCTGGCCATCTCCGGTCTGGCTGGCGTCAGTCCCTCACTTGTGGCAAAAGTACTTGATGAATTCCGTGAGATACACGCCTGCATCTAGCCGCAACATCTATTATCTTCATACATTTAGTTTGCCTGTGTGTATGTGTGTTTATATGTTTCACTGTGAAAAGACGAACGAGAATTGCAAGTACCGGGGAATGCTGTGTTTGATGAATGAAGACGAGAAGAAAACGAAGGGACGCTTCTTCCTTCACGTTTCTTCTCTTCCCCTTTCTTCCTCAATGGATGGAGAACAAGTTCCTTCACTTATGTCGCTCTGAGTTTTGCTTATAAATGGTCGTTACATTGTCCAGTCAATTCATTTGCTACAAGCAATTAAAGAACGAATATAATCCTCCTGCTTCAGCACTCAAATTATATTTTTATTCTAATTTTTATTGCTGATACAAGATGTAACCAAACACTGTCAATTCGCACCCACTTTATTTTTATCATTACATGTAATGAAATTTCACCTCTTTCCACCTTTCATTTTTTTTATTATTTTTAATTGACTTGAGTCTGATGAGATAATGCTTAAAATATTATACGGTTACGAACGATGCATCATTCCATTTCGACCCACGCGTCCCAGTAACCTTCGTGAATATATGTAAAGTCCAACGAACGTTGTAGGTCCGTGAGAATTCTGGCAAGGAATCTCCAGTTGTATGGAGACACACACCTGTGCCTTGTACCGGAATTTTAAAGCTCCATAAACATGTCTAACTTTTCAATAAATACGAAACAATTATGTTTAATATAATAACATTATTCCAAAAAATATTGAATTTCTTAAGAAAACCAGAAAACAGTTATCTTTTGAATGTTCAATTATTTTTTATGTTGGAAAGAATGAAGCAGGGTAATGGAAAAAAAGAGAAAATAAATGAAATGGACCGACAGGTGCGGGTACAATGTTGGAAATAGACACGTTGAGTGTTTTTCCACAAAATTGTCATTTCGTCATTGGTTCTGTGTTTTGCAGCGTTTTAGAGACGCAGAGTTGCGCAAAACAAGAATATAAACAAGTTCAAAAACAGAAATCTTCCAACAAGACTCGAAGCACTGTTTCATTAAAAACCAGTTATGTTCTACTTTTTAATATTTTCATCGAGTTTATTTAACTCAAAAAATCAAAGGGACACGTGTGGGTGATGATAGTTCCTTTAACGTAAAAAAAAGAATATGGAACACGAAACAAAAAATTCAATCGCGTGTTTATAACAATGGTAAAAGAGGATGAAGTACCTCGTTATCTCTGATCTTGATTTCCTCTCTGGGAAGGGTATGGCGTGAGCCAGAGAAACGCTCGCTTGTTGATCATCAATGGCACGAAACCAACAATTCCAGCTTCTCCCATTGGCTAATCCAACCATTGCAGGAACAGCTGGATGATGACCTGCCTGAGATGACTCGAGTCCTTTATTTTCTAATCTTGATGAAGTTATATTCATGAAAAAAAATTGCATTCTCCACGAATTCTTCTCTTCTCAAACAGGAAATCATTTCAACACAAAGTGGATCGATTAAGTAGTTTTGCTGAAATAGATGTTGACCATTAGATGCAACAAAACAGAGTCAGTATTTGGCAGTGATACATGGGCATTGGCAAGTGCGATACGTTGGATTATCGTAAATTTGCAGACACTTGTTTTTTCGCTCCAATTCATGAAAACATTGGATTTAGAATTTCGAGGAATGGATGAATTACAAAACGATTTAGGAAATTATTAAGTCATAAAAATTTCAGTAAAAAGGAATAAATGCTGAGATGTCTGCAGAGATAGAGCGTGGGTGCCTGGTGGGATATTTTGGTTCTAACCTAATTCAGTAGTTCTGCAAGTAACACGATGCCATACTAAATATAAAATCTAGCACGCACTTGGCTGTAATAAACGTGAATACCCCGATACATCCATAATTAATATCTAAATTTCCATCATCAAATTTATTACGAGAAAATCGAAAAAGAAATTGAAATAAATCTGATAATTATCTAATCTTTCTAATCTAATCTAATTTTTCCAATTGTTGAAAATTTTTCACATTTTTGAAAAATTTTCAAAAATTTGAAAAATTTTCAAATTTTCAAAAGTTTTCATTTTCAAAATTTCTCGAATCTTCAGATTTTCCAAAAAAAAGTTATTTTTTAGATTTTCCAAA
>JABSMS010008436.1:0-14306 GCA_018902275.1 Aleiodes sp. PSUC_FEM 10030003
TCTTGCAAGTTTTTTGAATTAACTTTCTTCAGAAATTCATAATGCTCTTAAGGCTTAAATTCATAAGGCTTTTACCATTTTCCGGAGACTGTTTTACGATTATTCAATGGCGCAAGGAAATGCTGAAGCCGTTCAGTATAATATCATTCAAATTATTTTTGTTATATTCAGATGGAGCTATCACAAATGATATATATTTCTTGATTTTATTTCTAATTTTCATTACTTGTAATAATTTTCATCATAGAATCTATTATTGGATTATTTATGTGACCTACTCTGTTTTCAATTTAGAAATATTTTTTCAATTTTTCTCGAAAATTTGGATTTTGTTGAAGCTATTCGCTCTAAAATATATTCTTCCTTGTAACAGCGAACGTATGACGTTCTGAAGTCCAGAATTTAATAAAGAAAGAAAGAAGAATGATAGAAAATTTGAAAGAATCTGAAAAAATTGTTCTTCCGTTTCGGAAACTATTGGATTAAATTTCATTTATTATCGAATTTTTCAGCGCGAATTTCTTCAACTTTCCAACGAAAATTCCAAAAATCTGAGTATCCATAAAATTACACAATCTCCGTAATCCAAATTTCTAACGAAAAAATAATTCTTGGAAATATTATAAAAACGTTAATTCGTTAATGAGACTGAAAAATTGATATTCATTGAGGATGGAAAACGTCATCCCTACTATTGTATCGCTCTTCGGAGATTAGATTTCTTGTGCAACGCTCAGAGTTAGTATGATCATGGCCGTGAACATTGGTGGGTGCATAGAACGACACGATTCCGTCTATAATAACTCAAGAGTGAAGTCATAAAACGAGATAAGCATAGTTTCCATTTAGAAATGGTTTTAGTGAAATATCTCGAAAACTGTGATCGATCGAGAAATTTTGGTGGAAACGTATTTACATATTTTTATGTAGAGGAATTTTTTATGTCATGGAAATGTCGCTATCTCCCTAAGTTTCCGGGATATTCTGTGAAAAACAATGAATCAACTGCAATTATCTCGTTTTATTAATCAATAAATTAATTTGACGGGTTTCGCAAATTCCTGCAATTTCATTAGAAAGCGCGAAAAATTTTACCCTTAAAAGTGCTACGATACAATGAATTTTCGAGCAATAGTTTATGAGATAATGCGAGAAAAAAATAATGAAATTGTTCCTTTCGATAACTTGCAAAGAATTGCTCCAAAATTCATAGTCTTATGGAATTTTCCAGCGAATTTTTCCTAATCTTCCGAATGAAACTGAAGAGAAATTTAAAACCCGCACATTTTATTTATGTCTCAGGTCACTGGAGGAATAAATTTATAACCGAGTGAAGTGTGAAAAATTATTCCGTGGACACAATTTTCAGAATGGATTTCAAAATTACGACAATAATCATCAGCATTTTTTTAATGAGTTTATCAATTGGAAATGAAGGATACAGAATATTAGGGCTTTTTCCATTTCACTCGCGAAGCCATCAACTGATGTTTGATGCAATTATAAAAGCTGTAGCACGAAAGGGCCATCAGATCGATGTTATTACTTTATTTCCATTAAAAAATCCACCGCAAAATTACAAAGTCGTGGTGAATCTCGAGGGACAGCAGGAGAGCATCATTAATTCATGGAATATTAAATTTGCATTGGAAGTGGGAGAAAATATATTGTCAGAGATTGCAGGGACGTGTGGTAGTGCACTGTGTGAATATCTCGGACTCCCGGAGATGCAGGAATTCATTAAAAATCCACCAACTGATCCACCGTATGATTTGGTTATTATGGAGGTAAAATAAGAAAATATTTGAATGGGTGAAACTGTTACGAGTGAAAATATCCCAGTCGAGAGAATTCCTGATTATTTCATCCCTTGAGAAGGTTCGAGTGAATCCCTGGTGAAAATCATTTTCCAACGTTAAGATTTCACATTCTGTAATCGTCACAGAGAATGTTTCATCAAGAAACTCTGGTATATCTATATATGTATATGAGGTATTATATATAGGTATATTGGTACGTTCAAAAATTCCAACGTCAAAAGCTTTATTCTAAGAATCTAGCCAGTAAATCCCTTTCAAATTTCTAGAGTAGTTTCATGAAACGTTCTTTGTAATGATCACTAAATTTTAAATCGCAAAGTTGGAAAATAATTTCAACCATAGATTCGCTTGCAAATAGCGAGAGTGTTCTATACTTCAGCGGCAGTATTCATCGATTGAGCGATAACAGACAGCCTAAGTAACGAATTTCCGAACGTATTGTTTATCGGTATTGATAATGTTTTTCATGAAATAGAAATTGCAGCGAGTTTCTAACTATTTTTCCTAGCGGATCCTGTCATGTTGTCGCTGGGACATTGAAATCATCTGTACTTGAAATTCGGGATTTTTTTTTCATATACGTGAACGATTACTTCATTCATTTCTATGTCAATCTCAATCATTTAATCGGGCATGGAAAAATGGAATGATGCATAAACAATACTAATACAGGTTCTAGGTCATAATTTCTCATGAAAAAAATTTCAAATACAGAAATTTTCATCATGGAAAATGTTGGCAGCAGAAATTTTCGCATGAGAAAAAAAGGGGTCCACTCTAATACATTGTCGGTTCGCGACGTTTCGCTTATAATTTGAGCTTCTCCAATCTCAAATTATATTAATTATATTAATTTCTCTATTGCCCATAGTTACTGAGATATCTCGGAAAAATGTTGGAATTAAATCGGCGAATTATCTTTCAGGGTTTCGGCGCAAACTGTTTCATTGGTTTGGGCTATGCACTCAAAGTGCCAGTGATTATGGCAAGCTCAATGGTCCTCCTTCCGTGGCTCGAAGAGGCCCTAGGACAACCCCATTATTCAGCATTCGCCCCAAGTTTCTTCAAAAATTACCATCATCCAATGTCATTCACTCATCGTCTCTTGAATACCATTGACATTCATTCGAGTAGCAGAAGATTTCATTCCTACACGGACGAAGTACAGAATGCACTGATGAAGAGATACATCGATCCAAATGTACCGACGATTGAGGAATTGGAGAAAGATGTGGTTTTGGCGTTAGTAAATTCTTGGTGGACCGTCACGGGAATAAAACCATTAACACCAGGAATTATTGAAATCGGTGGAATTCACGTGCAGGAACATTATGTCCCATTATCACCGGTAAAAATCTATCATTTATTTTGAATTGCGAAATGGAGTGAAAAAAAGGGAGGACTCAACTTGCATTCAAAATTTTTGGAGCGACCCTGCCTGTATGTCTGAATTTTTTCTACGGGAAAGGTTTTCATGAAAATTTTTTTTTTGCATCTAGGGAGGATAGAACGAGGTTTCTAACCTCGCTTCGCTCGGTTAGGAAACGTCGTTCTTTCTTCTCTCGAAACAAAAAATATTGTATGCACCACGGAAGGAAAAAAGTCAACTTCGACAAAAATTTGGCGCTTCGCTCGGGAGGCAAATTTTTCTCGATATTGACTTCTTTCCTCTCTAGGTGCATAATATACTAATGTCTTTTAGATTCCAAGATGCTTTGCGAAAATTGGATGGTATATTTTTATACGGTGAACTCCATTTTTCAATCAGTTTCTATTGAATATCTTGGGAACTAAGGGCGATGGAAATTTCTTGAGAAAATAATTTTTGTAGAAAAAATTAGAGGTACAGGAAAGGCGTTCATGAAAATTCCTCTATTCTATCTCGTTTACTCAGCGAGATATTATAGAAAACGTGACAGAAATCAATTCATCAATGAATTCCTGAAGTTGAATAAGATAATAAGTCACTTGTACCTTTTCTCAATGTCAGATCTTTTTTGCAGAGAATTCATGAGCTAAAAAGAAGGTCCTAATAAATTTCCTAAAGTCTCGTCGTTTACCTGATTTAGGCTTATCCTACTTTATCACTCTGTTATTGAATTTTCCTTGAACATCTCGGAAAGTAGGTGAAATAAACAAAATCAGAGTTACAAAAAGATTTCTCACTAAAATTTCTCAGTCGTCCTCAATTACCGAGGTACACCACAGAAACTGATCTCCAAATGTAATCGATTCATCTATTTGCTATTTTAATTTCAAGGAACTGGAGAAATGGCTGAATGAAAGTAACTCAGGTCTAATTTATTTTACACTCGGATCAATGGTGAATATTGAAACGCTTCCTGAAGTGACGATGCGCGCAATTTACTCGGCCTTCAGGAAAATAACTCCGGTCAGAGTATTGATGAAAGTGGCTAATCAGAGCGCCCTTCTTCCGGGACTTCCTGATAACGTAATGACATCTTCCTGGATACCTCAAGTAGCTGTACTAGGTCAGGCAGAAGTTCGATCCTCAGTTGAATTTTTTTTTCAATTTTCTTTCCATTATTTTCGAAGAATAAGTGATAAAATGAAGAAACGAGATCTGTTTAATTTATTGTTTTCGATCAACTCGAGATGTCTTGGAAACTAAGCCACATAGAGAAATTTTCATGGGAATTTCTTTCGTAGCTCTAACTTTTCTCTACATAAGTGGTCCCTATGAAAATTTCTCCATGTCTCGTAGATTGAGAGATATTCCATGAAAATTGATCTCGCAATTGATTAAAAAATATGGAACCGTTATTTTGTTTGTCAGATTTTATTCTCCACAGCTCACAAAAATACAAAGGTTTTCATAACCCATGGAGGATTAATGGGGACTCAGGAAGCTCTTACTTATGGAGTACCTCTGATTGGAATTCCACTCTTTTGTGACCAACACCATAATATGGCTAGTTATATAAATCTTGGGATGGCACTTGAGTTGGATATTAGAAATTTGACTGAAGCATCCATTGATTCGGCTGTCAGAGAAATATTGGATAATCCGAAATACAGGTATAACAAAAAGTTCTGTGAAATGGATTTTTTTTCATTTTTTAATGATAAAGAAATTCGTCGATCTGTGAATTTTTAATAATTCTGTTGAAAAGTCCGGGAAATTTCTACCGAAAAGGGCTTTAATATGGTCCGTTTTAACTCAATACTTCCTGCGACATGCAGGAATAATAAAATTGACTCCTAAAAGTTTGAACTCTTGAGGAACACACAAACGAGTAGTGGAATGATGAAAGAAGATAATTTTAAAACATCTCATGCAAACTATATTCGGACATCTCCGAAACTGGTGGATTCGGGAAAAATCTACAAGAGAATTTTGTAGAGAATTTTATGTTCTACACAAAAGGTCGCCTGATGAATTCTCGAGAATTCATCAGTTTCTGAGATATCTGCGAAATAATCTGAATTCATTTTTTTAACTGATTCACCACTTCATAAAAAAATGTATCCGATACTAATAAGAGGAAAATCATTTGAACAACATTTTTTTAGTGCTGCAGCTAAATTTCAATCACGAAAATTCCTAGATCGTCCCATGAGTGCAATGGATACAGCGGTTTATTGGATTGAATATGCTATCAGGCATGGATCAGGTGCTCTGCGATCACCAATAGTCGATTTGCCCTGGTGGAAAGTTGCTCTACTTGATGTTTATGCTTTTCTCATCGGCTGTTCTCTGATTGGCCTTTACCTTATCTTATTTATTGCAAAGCTTATCATCAAAACAATCAAATCAACTGAGACGGCAGAACATAGAAAAAGGGATTGATTGTATAGACATTTTGATGAAAAAAAATGATGAACGGCTCTTTTTTTCCACTGGGACTTCACCTAAACCGGGGAATACCAGATGATCCCAAACAATCGAGGCGATTAAATGATGTTTCTGGCAGATATATCAATTGAAGAGTGATGTCACTTAGGCAATGATGGTAAAGCTTATGGATGACTTCGTTACAACTTATAACATCAACGAATGAATAGAAAATAATTTGAAAATACATTTCGTAAAATTGAATAAAAATGTGCTCAATGAAAAAGAAGGTTTTCTTTTTTCAATGGCTTTGTCTCACGGTCAAAGTCTCCTCTAATGCGATACTAAATTTCTAAACGTTTATTATGATTTTTCTTTGCGGGAAACAGGGAAAATGACATAGGAATATTTCATTTAGTTATCATCATACATATTAAAATCATCAAAAAAACATAACACGGAGATTACGACGATGAGGCTCGTAATGGTGACAGACAACAATAACCCCGTAGAAAAAACCCGGTATGAAATATCCCCGCAAAAATCCCCCATGTGAAAAATATCCCGGTATCAAATATTCCAACGACAAAACATCCCCGTAATGAAGTTTTTTAAACATGTAACTCCAAAATTGGTCTGTTTTAAGCCGATGATTCAACAAAGTGAGATGAAGAAATTTTTTGTAGTGACCTTTTTGCAACTCGGTTTTTCCTCTTGAGAAAAGGTCACGACGAACAGTTCTCTATCTCTCATAGTTCCTGGAATATCTCCGAGAAATGTTGAAATGAAATTGGTGAATTCTGTTTCAGTCTTTCGGCTCTCATTGTTTCATTGGTTTGGGCTATGCACTTAGAGTGCCAGTGAGTATGGCAACCCCCGGATTTCTTTACAAATTATCATCATCCAATGTCATTCACTCATCGTCTTTTAAATACCATTGAAACACACTGGAATAGAAGAAGATTTCATTTCTACACAGATGAAGTACAGAATCCACAAATGAAGAAATATATTGATCCGAATATACCACCGCTTCAGGAATTGGAGAAAGATGTTGTTTTAGCGCTCGTAAATTCTTGGCACAGCCTCACTGGAATAAAACTATTGATGCCAGGAATTATTGAAGTCGGCGGAATTCACGTGCAGGAGCATTATGTCCCGTTGTCACCGGTAAATGTCTATAATTTATTTGGAATTGAGTAATAGAGTGGAAAAAAGGGAGAACTCAACTTGCATTCAAAAGTTTTGCAATGACCTTTCTGTAGGTCTGATTTTTTTCTACGTGAGAGTTCACATGGTAATTTTCGTATTTCTTTTAGATGAAGAAGTAAGGGGGATAGAATTTTTTTGTGAGGGTCTCTCATAGATAGCAAAATATTCCATAAGGACTAATCTCACAATTAATCAAGAAATGTGGCGTGTTTTTTTTTCTTGAATTTTGTGCTCCGCAGCTCATAAACATACAAAGGTTTTTCATAATCCATGGAGGATTAACGGGGACTCAGGAGGCTCTCACTTATGGAGTACCTATGATTGGAATTCCACTCTTCGGAGATCAAAGCGGTACTATGGCTAATTAAATAAATCTTGGAATGGCACTTGTGGATATAAAAAATTTGACTGAAGCATCTATTGATTCTGCTGTTCGGGGAATATTGGATAGTCTGAACTGGATATATAACTAAAAATTCTGCGAAATTGAGTTTTTCCATTTTTCAACGTTACGGAAATTTGTTGATCTCCAGAATTTCAATAATTCTATTGAAAAGCCCAGGAAATTTTCACTAAAAAGGGCTTATACGATCCTTTATGGCTCAATACTTGTTGCGACATGCAGGAACAACAAAATTGAGTCCAAAAATTTTGAAGTCTCGAGGTTCCAATACACAAACGAGTACTGAAATGACGAAAAGAGATCATTCAAAAAAATATCATGCAAACTATATTGTGAATATCTCCGAAACCAGTGAATTCAGAGAAAAATCGACAATTCGTCAACATAATATATTTATGTACAGAACATATTAACTTCCAATATATCGTTTAGTCTATCTAAATTAACAATGTCATGTAAATCCAAAAGGCCCCAGTGCACAAACAATCCTCTCATTTTTTTATCACTTGAAAACGGACGGACAATGAAACTGACTTCTCATTCAGGGGAATTCCCGTAGAGAAAGTCCATTGCGCACATCTCTTCATACAAAGTCCTCACACTTAACCTGTCCGCTTTGAGAATTTTATCAATTTTTGCAATCATTAGTTGATCAAAGAGCTACGGGAAAAATTGAGAAAACGTAAATAATTTGCGTCGTGTAGGCTTTCTTTTTTCTGTCATTTGAAATTAATTAATTAATCACGAATTATCTTTCCATTCAAGTCAGACTAATCACATCACTATATTCCCTTGTTACCTCATGTGAGACTGCGATTTTATTTTCGTGTAGAAAATAAATTTTCTCCGTGAATCTTGTTTTGTCAACGAAAATATTCTTCAAATGACTCTTTCGTTGGCGAAGGAAGTTTTTCCCGCAGAAACAAATTTCGAAATTTCGAGAATAGACCCTCAGTCCGTTATATTACGCTCTCTAGAAAAGTCAAGTTCGTCTCAAGACATTCTTGAAAGTAGTTACAGTACACAATGCGGGATCATACAGGCGTACTTTTCCCAATTCAGTAGTGAAGTTTTCAACAAAGATGATTCAATTTTGACTTGCAGTTCGTTTTTTGAGAATATTTCTGAGCAGAAGAGAGACAGAGAAATCTAATAGGTTTTTGTTGTAGCCGCCGTATGAAAAAGCTGTATATTGCAAAACATACAATTTTAGAATATAGTCAATATAAGACGATAGATGGCAGCAAAAATATCTATATGTCTCTATATGTTTAATGATATATGAGTTTTTATATTCACGTAGTACATTATTATATCGTCACCGTAGAATCAAAAGGGCGTAAGTGCCATTTTTAAAAAATACACGACAATTTAATCGACATTCACTTTTTCATAAAAATAGTAACAGACGCCCTTTTATCATTCAGCAACAAAAAATGGCACTTACGCCCTGTTGATTCTACGGCGACAATACCCATGTAACATGAAACGTTTATACTGTCAATACATTTCCAATATTGTATACAAATAGATATGTCTAGGTAACGATGACATTGCAGACAGCAAAAGGATATCATTTCGCATGCTTCAAAAACCTATTATATGTTATATCAAATTGATATCTCGTTTTTTTCGTCATTTTTCAGCGATTTATCTCGAAATCTCTCATCATATGATACATATATGATTATATGATACATACATGAATATAAGGAGAAGAACGTGTTAACTGGCTACTCTAACTCGTTACTTGGTAATTGCTATTTTGGATTGTAACTTCAACTGTCTTATTGACAGGACCCAGGTGACGCTCAAACCGCATTCTACCGTTTCTTTCGTTTCCAAACGTTCCCAATGGAACCCGAAAGTCGGGCCCGAAGTATTAATTGGACCGATGACCATTAGAAGTGGTGACAGGTGCCAAAATTGGCCTTTTTTGAGCCGATGATTTAACAAAGTGAGATAGAGATACTTTTTGTAATAAACTTTGTGTAGCTCTGTTTTTCCTTTTCAGAAAAGCTCACGACGAACATTACTCTATCTCTCATAGTTTCTAAAATATCTCGGAGAAATGTTGGAATGAAATTGGTGAATTCTGTTTCAGTCTTTCGGCTCTCATTGTTGCATCGGTTTGAGCTATGCACTTAGAGTGCCAGTGATTATGGCAACCTCAGGAGTCGCACTTCTGTGGCTCAAAGAGGCACTAGGACAACCCCATTATCCAGCATTCTCCTCGGGTTTCTCCACAAATTACCGTCATCCAATGTCATTCACTCATCGTCTCTTAAATACCATTGAAGCACATTCGAATAGCTGAAGCTTTCATTTCTACCCAGACGAAGTACAGAATGCACTAATGAAGAAATACATTGATTCAAATATACAGTGCTTCAGGAATTGGAGAAAGATGTTGTTTCAACGCTCGTAAATTCGTGGCACTGCCTCACTGGAATAAAACCATTAACGCCAGGAATTATTGACGTCGGTGGAATTCACGTGCAGGAGCATTATGTCTCATTATCAGCGGTGAATGTCTATCATTGGTTTGGAATTGACTAATGGAGTGGAAAGAAGGGAGAACTCAACTTGCATTCAAAAGTTTTGTAACGACCCTTTCTGTAGGTCTGAGTTTTTCTACGAGGTAGGTTCACAGTGAAATTTTTATATCTCTTTTAGATGTAGAAGTAAGGGAGATAGAAATCCTTTCGTTGAGAATCTGTCTTTGGTCAATTTGTTATTTCAAATTGTCCCATGAGTGCAATGAATACAACAATTTATTAGATTGAATATGCTATCAGGCAGGACCAGGTGCTCTACGATCACCAACAGTCGATATTCCCCAGTGGAAAGTTGCTCTACTCGATGTTTATGCTGTTCTCATCGATATTTTTCGCCTAAATCGATGACAGAATCCGATTAATTTATTGTTTTTCTCTTACAAAAAAAGTCCAATAAGAAATTGCTCTATCTCCCTTTTTTCCGAGATATCTCGCAAAAATCCGGTGGGAAAGTAATGAAATAAGGTAACTCCGAAAGTCACTTGTAGCTTCTGTTCAAAGTATCTCGTAAATGACGAGGCTTAGCAGAATTTATCAAAAGACCTTGTTTGTAGTTCATAAAATTCTCCATAAAAACGTTCTTCTGACATTTTCCTCAAGCCTACTCAATTTAAAGACATTTACAAAAGAAGCTACTCGTAATTTCCCACATGAAAGAACTACTCGAGATTTATCACAAAAACTGTTCTTCCACTTTACCACTGAATTTTCATGAGCACCTCATCAAATGTTTGCCGTCATGAATTATGAATTTCTTCATCACATCCACATCCTGCGTTTTTCAAACGTGAATGAATAAATTCGATCTTGAAATGAAAAATCTTCGGGAATTGAATGATTGCACTAATAACCAATTCAAGTAATCAATACCAAATTTCAAAAATCTTTTCAAAGTTAATTGCCATGGTAATGATTCAGCAATTCTATAAAAGAAGTCATATAAAAAGTAATTTTAGCGGATGGGATGAGCATTAAGAAGTTATCGCAGAGCTTCCTGACGTTCTTAACCGAATAGGCCACAATATCATGTCAGTCATTGGGCAAAACAATATCGAGTATCTTGTGTATTACGCTTTAAAATTTATATGAGACACTTGAGAGATGTATATCGCTATTATCGCATGTTGGCTATATCACTTGTTCTTGTCAGTATAAAAGTGCTAAAGAACATGAACTGAATTTGGAGGAAATCAATAATTTGGGGATCTTTATTCATCACTTTAAACTTAAAAAAAAAATCGAAAATTTCATTCCTAGCGGATTGAGATATTCTTTCATAAATAATTTATGAACTATCATTTTTTTACCCTCAAAATCATTTTCAAAAAATCGTATCAAATATTTTCATGTTCAGAATTTTTGAAGAAAAACATACATTCAAGAAAAATGAGATTCCCGAAAGCTTAAACAGACTTCATCGTTTATTTACAAAAAAGGAATGTTTAAAAAAAAAAGTTATATATTTCAAAATGTAATTTTAGTAATGCTGACTATCTACGCATTTTTTCGAATTTTTACCCAACAATTTTGACATTTTTATTAACGAAAATGTGTAACTTGTTGTTCTTCCAGGAAAAAGAATTCTTGCAGTCTTCGAAAAATGGCACTTACGCCCTTTTGATTCCACGGCGATGACATTTGTTCATCAAGGACTTGCATGAAATTATTTTCACGAATCCATTCAACATACTATGCATTGAAATAACGCGCTATGAATATTTTCCATGAATGAAAGGAAAACAAACTCATAAATAATTCAATAGTTTTTGAAAATTTCCAAGTACATTCAACTGCGAGTCTATCACTAAAATGGTATTTTGAAATTCAAATATGATTACGAGTGTGAAATTTCAATGAAGATTTATGAGGTGAAAATTAAAAATAAAACTCACCAGATGGGATTGTTGAGTTAAAGGCAAGCATCTCGTAGCACTTTTGTTTTATCTCGTCTATGATTCTTTTGAGCTCCTCCTCCTGCAGTGTACTACCTACTGTTGATGTTGAATTCCCTGGCATCTTTGCATGTAACAGAGTTAATAAATTCAATTGCATTTGCATTTTGTTATCAGGATTTATTTTCATTGATGTTCAAAGGAATAAATCATTAGGGAAATTGTTGGGAATATTCAGTCGTTTTGTAGTAATCAATTATTTCGATGTTCAAGGGAAATTCTCATTTTTTCGTGTTCGATAGAGGAACAAATTGAATCAATTTTTCTCATATTTAAAGAAACTCGAACGTAATAACTATCAAAAAATTATCTAAACAAAATTTTTTTTACATACATCGATTATCTTGCACTGAGAAAAAAAATTCTTGTGGTAAGAAAATGTATTGGTAACGAAATTTTCCTTCGTAATTTTTATATTCCTATATCTATATGTGAACTTTCTATATCTTACTCAATTTTTTTGGAAGAAATTTTTTTTTCTCAGTGTATATCTTATATTTTATACCAATTTTTCTTATGGGAATCGAACTACAAATTGCAAGTTCTTTGGTATCACTTTAGAATGTTTTTCAGGGAGATAGAGAAATTTTTGTAGAATAAAGAGAAAACTACACAAAATGGATATAGGAGAGAGTAGGGTAATCGCCGATCGCCACGATTTCAGTACCTTAGAAGAAAAAAAATGTCTTTTTTTTTGCATAGAGCTGTAGGTTAATGTATACGTAGTATTAGGCAATAAGTCAGCTGGTCAGGTTCATCATATCATCGTCCTAGAGTCAAAGGGGCGTAAGTGCCATTTTGAAAAAAACTGACAGAAATTCAATCTATACTAATTATTTCATAAAGATAATGAGTCCCATCCATTTATTACTGAGCAAAAAAAATTGGACTTACGCTCTTTCGATTCTAGTGCGACTATATTATTTAAGGTAAATATTATTTAATATTTTCATCCTTTTGCATGTAATTTTTGGCAAGTACAGATTCGCTAAATTCTTGTTATACGTAAATGATATCGTCGCCCTAGCGTCGAAAGGGCGTAAGTGCCATTTCTTGAAAATCTACAAAAATTGAAGAACAGAATTACACGTAACTGACCGAACATGAATTACTGACAGTTTTCGTCAGAAATAAAGTGACCGATTTTCGCGTCACAAAAATGACCCATTATTTAAACTACAGTCAGTTTACATCTATATAGATGGATTTTCCATTTTTCCCTCATTCTCACATCATCCCGATGTAGAAAACAATCCGAGATGGAGCAAATTTTGTGGGAAGCCTTTTTTCAGAGAAAAATCAGAATTACAAAAAAAAATTAAGCAAAAGTTCATTAATTAAAAAATTTAAAAAAAATCCTCCATCTCTTTTAGTTTTCAAGATATTCCACAAGAACGATTTTTCAACATGAAATTTGCCGTTGAAAAATTGCGTCACTTTGCAATTCAACTGGAGATTGAGAGCATCTCTTAAACACAAGGCTATGTTTAATAAAGTTTACATTACAATTGTTCTCCCGCACTTGCGTGACACATGTACACGTCATGTACTCCTGCACGAAACGATTATTATTGAAAGGAGCAGCAAAAGAAAACACTGAAATGATTAATTAGCCTCTTTCCATAATTTTTATCAGTCAAATATGTCACTGGTGTGCACACAGCTAATTTACATTATCGAGCTAATTTTTAATGCTGTAATAAGAGACGTTTCATGTATATCAGCCTCAATTATCATGGGGCCACATGGTCAGAGGTGTTATCAACTTTATAAAGATATATTGGGCTTGACACAGTTACTCGTGATCTATATTGTGACATCACTTTCCTCACATCCTTAAATGTGGTGGAAAGAAACAACATACTTCAGGTCTTGTGGGCCTCATAAATTGCAATATTACGTAACAGTCACATTGTGAAAATGAAAAATCCAGTGGGGTTTTCGCGTGAGAAATAACTTTTTCGAAGTTATTTATCTTTATCAGTGATTGAAGCTTTTTTTCAGTAAAATGTCCTCAGATTTCATTACAGATATTTTCGGAACGAGTGGGTTTAGGGGAAAATGTCGAGACTTTTTTTGTTGAGAATTTCAATAATTACAAGGTCTTCGGACTTTTTTTCCTAAACCCAGTGCTTTCTGAGATATTCGCAAAATAATGGTGATAAGAATAAATAATTTGAAAATCGGTAGTCAAGCGGATTCCTTTTAATTGTTCAGCGAATATCTTCGAAGTGGGTTCAGAAGAGAACCTCAAGAGACATCTTCTTGTTATGACAATCATTTCAAAAGATTTTGAAAAAAAATTCAAAAATTTCAAAAATTTCAAAAGTTTTAAAATTTTCAAAAATTCCAAAAATTTTGATCCTTACAAATTTTTGAAAATTTTGATCCTCTCAAAATTTTGAAAATTTTGATTCTTTCTAAGTTTTGAAATTTTTGATTCGTTCAAAATTTTGATTTTTCCAAAATTAAAAAAGTTTGATTTTTTCAAAATTTTGAAAATTTTGATTTTTTCAAAATTTTGAAAATTTTGATTTTTTTTTAATTTTAAAAATTTTGTTGATT
>JABSMS010008447.1:0-14301 GCA_018902275.1 Aleiodes sp. PSUC_FEM 10030003
TAATTCAGTATTGAGAGTATTTATGCAGTTCATCGCAAATAAGAGAAATATTGTCTCAATTTTTTTGTTATTCCTAGAAAATATTTTTTTCCCTCAGTGTAGAAAAGATTTATGAAAATTATATATTCTGGATATAGTCCTCTTATAAATAATGCATAAAATTTTTTGCCAGTATTTTGATATATTGTTTATATTATTTTGAAATTCTTATTATTGGATATCAACAGGATATATCTGGATATAACTGGTGGATATAGTGTGTGCATTTTGCGAAATTTGGAATTGCAATCAATTGCACGTGAGCATATTTTTTTTATGGGTTGAAGATAAAATTCCAATATCAAAAATATATCCCATTAGTTATCATTCTACTCTATGATGAACCATTCCTTCAGAAATATTGCACCCACATATTGAGAATACTTCATCAATATGAAACTGATATATCAAAATTGTACGAATTCCGATAAAAAGTTAATCAGTGAGTTTGTAACGGGAATATATCCGAAGTATAAACTCTATAGAGGGGAAAATGGGGTAAAATGGAGCTCTGGGGCAGAATGGACGTCCATTGAAAATTACAGAAAATTATTTAAGAAATTGAGTTTTTGAGATATTTTTGAAAATTCATTTTGTGCATCGAGAAATTTAAAACAATTCAATAATGATTTTTTTTTAATTTTCAAAAAGACGAAATTTTGAGGAGAAATTGTGGGAAATGCAAACAGTTAATATTTCGAGAAAATTTTGGAATTAGAAATTTATAATATCTTGGAAAATTAAAAAATCGTATTCATTCAATACTTCGATCCTTCTAAGAATTCTAAGATTTTGATTTCTCCAAAAGTTTTCAAAAATTTTCAAAATTTCCAAAATTTTAGTTTTTCCTCCAAAAATCGTCGAAATTTTGAGTTTTACGAAATAATTTTTTTTTCTTTTTTTTCAAAAATGAACATTTTTTTCTTCAAAATTTTCAAAAATTTAATTCTTCTTCGAAACTTCCAAAAAAATTTGTTTTAATTCGGAGATTTTGTTTTTTTTCTGCTTCTTCAGTACTATGATTTTTGAAATTTTATCTAGAAATTTCCTTTAAGGTGTCCTTTTTGCCCTACCTTATAAAATTTTAAGGCTATAAAATTTTTTTAATCAAATTATAATCCCCATATATAATTGATATAATCCGAGGGATAGCACTGGTCCAATAATTGGTCCATACATAGACAATTGAAGATCTGCAGAGCAATAACCAACCTAAACTCGTTCAGAGTCCCAACAATGGGCAATCCCTATCAGAAGTGTTCTATTCTTCCCAAAAGTATAAGCCCTCAATTAAAAAAAAAATAATCGAAAAATGAGATTTCAACTTCACGTGATGTTGCACGTCCAGTTCCCTTCCACACTCAACGTTTTCACACCATTCTTCGATTTGAAAGTGTTGCAAGCAACTCAATCTCATTTAATATGCGGTATCAATGAACTCTCGAATAATTTCCACCAGAAATACATTTTCTCCCGTGACATCCAACAAGATCTTTATTACATTCAAAGAACCACCTTCTCCCATCCACTGACTGATTAATTCAAATTTCCTACAATACTGATGCAAGAGAGAAAATTTCCCCTTGAAAACTATTGAAAAACGGAATGAATGAAGTTATTGACCAATAAGATCATTCATTAGATCACACTCCCAGGTAATTCACTAAAGAAGAAAAATACCTTTAAATGAAAGTACTAACCAAACCGAGATAAAACAACTAAATGAATATTATGACGCAACGTATTTTTTATGAATGGCGTTCACAGAATTACGTTAACGAAATTTTCGACTTTCCATATACGTGAAGCCTCCAATGATTCCGCCAACGCAATTTCTCTCTTCCCCCCTCTACTTCTTGAGTTGAACAAAGAGAAATAACAGAGGCATAGTAGAGAGTGAGTGAAGAAGTAATGTATCTAATAGCTGTTGTACCATCATCTCAAGACAAAGACCATGAGACCATTTGTAAAAATGAAATAAAGAAGGATGAAGATGGGGTTAGTATACTGACGCTAAAAACGCTCGGTGTTGTTATATACCGCGTGGGACGTTTGGGCTGCAGTTAGGCTCGTGCCCAGGATCCCCACCATGTACACCTCTTTTCTCGGCCCTCTGGTACATTTATCTTTCTCTCTCTGTCTTTTTCTTCCTTTCTTTTCTTCCCCCGACTTTGCCCCCCTCCGCGGCCCTCTCGCCGTGCTTTTGAATACCGGTCGGGTATGTCCGAGTGTGTTGATCGTCGGGTTTCGCTACAGCACGCGCGGGCAATCGGCCGTTTCTGCGCACACGCTCCAAACTCACCCACGCATATACAAACGTGAAAAGCAAGAAAAAAAGAGTAAAGAATACAGAAAAGAAGGATTAAGAGTGTGCCATGGCTTATATGCCCGTATGTAGATAGATTTTGATGCTGCTTGTGTATGGACCTCAAACCCTGGCTCTCTGCATCATGGACAATGCCAAGAGTCTGGCTGCCACACCTCTTTTCTTACTTCTTTTACCAACCCTCTTTTTCAGCTTGTATGTAAGAGACGCGCCCCTTTTGTATTCAAATAAAATACTTATTTTTATTATTGAATTTCATTCATTTATGAAGTTAATTGAGAATAAAAACGATAAATTATCATTTCAATATCATTGAGGGATATACATTATTTTTAAGATGACAGGTAAAATGGAAATGATATGTGGGACAGGGAATGAAAAAATTCAGCTCATTCACCGTAATTGAAACCTTTTCAAATTGTGCTTCCTGAGAAAGTGAAAAAAAGTTTAAGTTATATGTGTTGATGAAAGTTTTCGCCAGACTAATGAATGGAGAAGCAAGATGAATCGTCCAGTTTGAGATAGAAATTTAATTTCTACAGTTCTGAGTGGTTGAACGAATTTTTATGTAAAGAAACCTCATTAGAATCATTGAATATTGTTTTGTGTTTGAAACAACAATGCTCGCGACTTCATTCATGACCACTCAATCCTAAGAACTAGTATGAAATTATTCTTAATGATTAAAATCGAAAGGAAATAATTAAAATTTATTCCGAACTTATTCAACGAAACTAAAAAATTTCATCGTAAAAAGAGGAAAGCTAATGAATTGTGTAAATTTTTAGGTGACAAGCTGTATTGGTTATTTTTTTCTCCTGCGGTTAGTATACTGTTGAATATAATCAATTTATGAATGAACTCAGTGCCGCTGGGTGAAAGTCTTGCAAGACTGGTCTCTCTATCGAAATGAGTGAGACAGAGCAAATGTGTTGTAGGATGTCGCAAGTTGTTCGTTCCTCGCCGAGTTAAAAAAAATAACGATAATGATCTAACTGTGCGGATTATGATGGTTTAGAATCTGACCAGGTTGAGAAGTACACGATAACCTTGAATACTAAGCCATTGGCTGATTTCTGGCGTATCTCCGGTAATAAAAAAAAACCGGACGTTCCGCCATTCATCGAATCGTTTCTAATTATTGAGCAATGCTTCATCCAAGTTTGAGGTAAGATAAACATGAAAAATATAATAATTTTCTCCATTGAGAACTGTGTGAAGGTAGATGATTAAATTGTTTTTGATGGGTGATGGCTCACATTTTCTGTGAGAGGAAGAAACGACGTTGTGGTTCATTGAGGTTCACTGGGACGTCTCACGATGAAATTAAGACTGGCCGTCACGATTATTATATCAATTAATTACGCGGTCGTGCCATCCGGTTTGTGAGTAAAGAGAGAGAAAGCCTTTTTATCCGACGTACGCTATGCTGGAGACAACAGGAGAGTGTTCACCGAAACACGCGTTGGAATCCCGGGAATCCTGTTTCCATGCGACAACACTCATTCAACTGTATCTAATCCGATGAATGAGAAAAGATAAAAAGTCAGTGGAGAATATTTCGAAAATCCCTTTCCATTAAATTAATCTTCCATTAAACACCGATTGATATACTAGAATAACCAACTGCCACGTGAGTGGAATTAAAAAGGGATATTTGAGAGAGGAAACACATGCCCAGGTGACAATCAATAGCATTCTTACACCTCGAAGATAGAGAAGGTAGAAATATTTTGAGAATAAATACAAGCCTCTATACGTTTGTTCCAATAAGTTCAAAAAATAATGAAAAACTACAAGAAAATAAAGAAAAATGTCCAAAGTGGCGTGTTACGTGTTACGCAGGCAATAACTTACTCGCTACCAGAATAAACCATGATCGTTACGTGCCCACACGACTCGCTCTCTGTAGCAAAGGTTCAATCTTATCTTCCCAAGTATACAACGACGCTCGTAATTTTTACCCTCCACCCCGCCCCGTTATTTCGATTCGTTCGTTGGTAAAAAGATTTTCGGATTATTGTACTCTCTCTCTCTGTCTCCATCTTATATGTATACACTGTTGGAGCCTCGAGGTAGGAGATAGCAGGGCGCGAGTTACGTCTGCTCCATCGATATCTTCAAAAGATTTATCATCATCTTCTTACCCTTTTTTGTTTAACTTTTTTTCATTATTTCACTTTGTCTCAGTCAGTTGTAAACAGTTAAAAATCGAATGGGCGCGTGTGCGCTAGGTACTCGCCTACGCGCCTGCGCCGGAGAGTTACCTTTTCGCGTTGGCACATGCGCGTGCCCATGTAGATCGAGCTTCGAGCTGGGAGAAGAAGGCAGGGGGAATGAGTGGAGAGATAACGAATGAGAGCAGCGAATGAAAAAAACTTGATAAAAGGGAAAATAATAAAAACTCTTCTGAGGCTTTACAAATATGGTGCTCTCTGTGGTCGTAAAAGAGTGATAGGAGATCAGGGTTAGTCTTGAAATAGAAGGGCACAGATTTTCCATGTTCTTGATTTTTTATTTTATATTTTCGTTGGCAGAATTACCGAGAGGTGCGTCTTGGGATTAAACGGTTATTATTGGGCAGGAGGAATATTCTACATGTGTATAATAACGCACACGTGTGTCCTGAAATCGTTAGATGCAAATATGGCCATAGTATCGAGAGTTGGCCACGTCCATACGCGTGTGCGCGTACCTTGGATATATATCCCAACTCGAGACAGTAATATGGGTAGGTAACTCTCTTTGGCCTGAGGTGGGCTGGTGGGCCGCACCCTGTTCCTCAAGCATCCATCGGCGTTTATATGCATCCAACACATCTCTCACTCTTTCTCTCCCTTCTTCACGTGCATATATATGCATACACATATATATATATGTTCCAGTATTAAAGCAATGCACCAACACCCCTTCGTTTTCCGACTCTCCTGTCCCGTTGAAACGCGTTTATAGTGTATATAACTACGGGGCAACGTTCACGCATATATACGGGCGACACGCACAAGCGCGTGTGCCACTAGACTCGCGCGCGCACACACCACAGGGGGAACCATGATGTTGAGGTTAACGCCCCCCGCGATATCTCAAATCGACGCGCTAGTGTGTCCCCCTTGCCCGGTTTTGTCTGTGTATATGGCTGTTCTCTTGAGTGGACTTACCTGGGGCCTCACCTTCTTACCCTACTCCCTCTCTACCCTTTTTTATTTTCTTCCTCTGGACTGCATCCAACGGACTTGTAGTGGTGCAGAAGAGCCCTGTCCAGTTTTCCCATGGGAACAATACCCCATGGGATATAATAACGACTTTACGGCGTGGGAGATCCGAGCGTCTTCATTTATTTACATCTTCTCGCATTCTCATTTTTTTCCCTTCTTTCGTATAAATTTTTTTCTTCGGTTTTGTTTATATTATTCTTGTTAGGATTTCTTATGTCGTATTTTTTTAATTTTTTTTCCTTCCAAAGGCTATTGTGCTGGTATTCTGCAAATACGGAGCTCAGCAAACTCATTGGAACTACGCCACTTGTTGCTGCGTATACAACAGGTTACCCCCAACACAGCGTCTATATTTTTCTTATTTCTCTGGTTTAAAAAATATATCATGAGCATATAGGAGATGGTTGAATTGAGGATCAGGCTCGGACGAAAGAAATTCTGTAGAATTCGATCTCTCTGCATTCAGGTAGAAAGAAAAAAAATAATAAAAATGTCCTCTTGACACTCGAGCAGGTCGATTCGAGTGTCTACGTTGTGGCCACATGAGAAGTGGAGAATCCTCTTGACTATGGCTATTCATCCAAGGCACGAGAATAAACAGATATGCTAGATACCTTTGATAGATTAAACTCATTCAAAATTACAGTTACATTCATTACGAATTTACTTCTGATAGTGATCACCGTTAATCAACTTGTTAATTGAGAAAAATCGAAGTGACTTTCCTTGAAAGATTGCGTGGAAAATGGGGGTTGAGATAAATTTTATGCTGGAGTTTTGAAGGGGTTAAAATTTTACACGCCTGAGAATAATGCCAAATGCCACCACTATGTCCTGACTGTTCGCGTGGCGCGTTTCATGTGCCTCACTCTTTCTCTTTCTCCCTCTCTCCATCTCGGCAAAAGTCCGGGTACCGCGGAAAGTAAGCAGAGAGTGCGCTGGTCGTGGTGATGGCGCGTGGGTGACCGGAAACTATCCCTCCCACATTCGGATGCCCTTAACTCTGCAGGAAGGCACTGAGACTTGGAAGAAGAAGAGGATAGAGAAAGATTCATTGAAGGGTATGATAAAAGGAATGAGGATGATATAAAGATACATTGCCGCACAGAGAAAAGATGAGTATGAAGAGGCCATCTGAACATAGACCTGAAGGACATTCCCCACTGGAATTACAGAGGAAAAACTACGGATCCATTGAAGATTTCCATGCTTCTTTAGTGCGTGGCTCGAGGGGTTATTCACTCAAGATCAGAGTGACACCAAGACTTCAAATTATAGTGGAATACAGACGATTTTTCTGTGGATTACAATGAATACTGTAGTCTCATGTAGTCAATGACTTCAATGGAGAAAATTAGTGACTACAAGAATACAAATAATTTCAACGACTATCGCGAATCGTTATCATTGTCTACAATTCACGATTTTCATGGAAATCACCAATAACAATTAGATGAGTAATATTAGAAATTAATATTTTCGTGGAACATTCATTTAGAAACTTATGTAACAAATTTTCAAACGGTTCTAGGAGTGAATTTTCCCGGGGAAAATTTCCCCATTCAATAATTTCCCCGGGAAAAAATCCTCTTATCAATAATTTATCGAAAGAAAATTTCTTGATTAAATTTATTGCTCAATTTTTCTAATTATGTGAATATGAAATATGAGAAAAAAACATCATTGACTTCCATAATTCGAATCTTTTAACATTATTTCTAAAGGGAAATTTTCCCGGGGTATTTTTCCGGGGAAAGAGACTTTGGTTACCGTTTGTTTTTAATCCAGGCTCTATTCCATAAAGCTTCGCCCTCCACACGCGAAATTCACTACGGAGATTATGAATGATTTGTTTGCGACTACCAAAAATGACTGCAAATGAATACGATACACATGTCGCTGAATGCAATGATTACAATGACTACAATGACTTCATTTTTGACTTCAAATGAATACGTAAAAATGTGACTATAGAAGTAAAGAACGTATTTTCCATGAATTGAAAATAAAACACAAAGGTAAAGATTTCATAGGTAAAGAAAGTAAATGAAATAAAGACCCGCATCATCGCGATAGAGGACAGACACGTCTAATAAGAGATACAACCTCGTCATCAGAGTTACGAGACACTTTGTTACCGTTACGAACGAAACGAGGGAATAACGAGTCAATCTCAAATTCCTTTCCCCATGTGAATTATAATCGAGTGCCTTCATCTACCTATTCGTTTGCTTCATTACTTCTCGACGCGATAACGAAAAAAAAAATCATAATAAATGAATAGAAATAAATAAATAAGTGTCAACACTTTTGAAATCTCACGAAATTTAATGCGCGGACAAGTTGGTACAATTTGAATATCATTATTTTTTAAGAACATTAGGAACATTAGAAGGGGAACACCACCGATCCCACCCAAATAGAGTAGACATTAATAATTCGTAGCACATATATGATCGATCGGTGAATGGGATCGAAGAAACAACTAATCAAAATTGAAACTCGTTACATACTCTATGAGAATATCTTGTATATCATACACCTTTGATAAATGTATTTGTGTACATACGATGAAAAATAATAATCGCTCTATCCCACACTGATTGGTGTTTCATGTCGGGCTAACCAACTCATTCTATAGTTCTATTGCGCCAGGTATATAACCCTAGTGTATACACTTGACGCCTGTATCAAAGATTTTCACAACTCCTCAGAGTTGGCGGGGACTAGGTTGTGAAGTGTGGGCGACCGGAAACCAAACCTTCCTACCGTCTTTGGAAGCTCCTAGCTATTGAATAAGGACAGTAGAATTGAGAAAGTATAGGAAAAAAACATCATAGATATTTGCTATATTATCTACTGAAACTTCTGCGTCGTTTTGTTGAGCAATGAAATATGTGAAAGAAACTTGGCGACAACGGTCCATCATTCAACTGTTCCATTGATGCTCCTTGGGGTCAAAAAATTCACATGGTCAATAAAACTGTGACGAGAGATTCCCTCCGTGAAATGTCACATACGGACGAAATAAAAGGTGATACAATAAAAAAAAATAGCGAGAGGGGTGCGATGACCTCTGGTTCCTAGGAGTGAAAGAGATATTTTCCTTGCTTCGACGGTGAGAATATTCCACCCACTTCTTGGAGAGTGCACCACCTACGCTTCAGGTACATTTTAATGTCTACGAAAAACAACGGTAAATAAGTAAAACCGGAGAATTATATCATACGATAAAAATGTATATTCAATAGAGGTGATACCATCGATTGTAATCAGTCTGAAAAATAATTCTCGAGTGGCAATTTTTTTAGGAATCTCGCGACATGATCTGCGACATCAATCAATGGAGAGAAAGCAAAAAGTATAGAGACATTAGGATGAAAAAAATGTTTTTGGTAGGGCAAAAGGCAGATTTCGTTGGGTATAGAAAGGTGATGACCTCGATCCTACACGACGCGCGCCATTCTCGCCTTACCCCGCGCAAGTTTCACCCACCCGTCCACCTCCTGCTCGCCTGTTCCGAATGAACGCCCGACTCGACTGCCCACGCTTTGCCCTTCTGTCAATTATATTTACTATTTCATTCATACCCACCGGTTGGGACCAACACCGTGCCCATTCACGAGAAGTTGCTGCGGAACGCGCGCAACACTAAGAACTAAAGAACAAAGACAAAGTTAGAGAGACATAAGTAGGAGGAAATGAGCTAGGCAAAAAGGAGAAATATAAATTTATGATAATTCGTCTATTTTAGTCACGGATAAGACATGGATCGAGTGTAACTAAATACATAAGTTTTAAACCGAATCATAATTTATTTCGTACACGAGCGAAAAAGAACTCTGTATCCGCAACCGGATCGTGAAGTTGTTCATTGTGAGATAACGAATAATTACTTCATACAAAATTCAACAGATCATTCTGTTGGGGATGTAACGATGATTCTGAAGAAATGGTCCTTGATATTCTAGGATTACTGATGCATCATTCAGAACGCCTCCCTTGAGATCCTTACAATCGAATTCACTCCGGTTTCCATGCATAGAAACATTCACCAGACTCCTCTGAAGCATCTTCTATTTTTGGAAAGGATATTCGGATTACTTGAAGGATTAGCTATCTTTACTCCTCTAAATTCACAGACATCTGTGAATTCCACTGTTTCCGTGTTTTTAACGAATTTGAAAATGAAAATTTTTCAAAAATATTAATTGAATCGAGAAAGTTAATTTATATGTTTTTCGACTTCGCATTTTTCGAATTTAATTTCCATCCGCTAGTTTGACATCTCTCGGCGATTTGTTGCAATGAAATTGTTTATATACTCAATGGAGTAACTGCCGCTTCAATAACGTAATCTGAAAATTGTAATAGAATTTTATCGATAATTAATTCAATTAGATCTATTTGACGGTTCATAAGGTGAACGACTGGCTCAAATATTCCACTAATGGATGACTGAGTGCACAGAAAGTATATCTATATAGCTAATTCAACGGAGGAGGTCACTTACCAGTGCACTTCCCTAAATTTGTCATCCACTAGAATCTCCACCCTTATACTTGCAAGCGCCGACAAGAATGTCTACTGTGAACAACCAAAACTTGAATACATAGCGCAGCGAAAAATTGAGGTGCTAGCGCCATCTATTGTTCCCAGCGTCAACCTTCTCGATAACTCCTCGATAAGTTACGTTGAGGAGGCTCCGCAGTTTTTAGACCAAAATAAGGAAATTGCGAGATTCCTGAAACGTTCTGAACAAGTTCATTGAGTGATAAACAATATACATTAATATAAAGTTAGCGTTCATGAGAAAAGAAAAACAATAATTGTTACAATTAAATCTTGCGCATGAGGTTATATAGGTAGCAGAGAATTGTAACACAAATAATTCATTACCGACCAGGGTTGTTAAACCAAGATACAATGTGTAATTAAAGGTGTAGAGGTGTAGGTAACGTAGGGATCAATGTGTGGATAACACAGTTTACGACGCTAATTTGCTGATAATAACAACAAATTTAGAAATATCCCGAAATTTCAGGAATCCGACGAAGAAATATTCCGAGGAAAATTAAGGATAAATTACGGTGAATTAGGACAATTCAGGGTGAATGAGGGTAAATTAGGATAATTCAGGGTCAATTAGGGTAATGTAAGGTAAATTAGGGTAATTAGGGAAATTTAGGGTAAATTAGGGTAAATTAGGGTCATTCAGGGTAAATTAGGGTAATTTAAGGTGAATTAGGGTAAAGTAGGGTAATATAGGGTGAATTGGAATGATTTAGGGTGAATTCGGATAATTCAGTGTTATTCGGGGTAAATCAGGGTGAATTACCCCTTCCCGAAATTTCAGAAATCCGATGAAGTATTCCGATGGGGATTTCTCCAGTTCCATTGGATTCAACGTGCGTCATCTTGAGATTCTCCTCAGCTGCCCAACGGGAGCATCGGAACCATTCTATCCCAAATAGTTTTACTAGAATGTTCATTTTACTTAACTATCTACGATAATTCCATAGCCATCTTCATTTAATTTTTTATCTCATCTCTCCTTGAAATTGAACACATAATCGAATATTGCGTATAAATATAGTATAATAGGGATAATTATATGCTTGCAGGATTTCTTAGCACTAGTGATGCTCTAGCCCTTGGGAATAATGGTCTGAAGAATCAAGTTGTGACATTGCGTTGGGTTCAACAACACATTGAAGAATCTATTTTTGATGATTCTGGGACTGTCGAGAAATACCACGTTACATTATTGGATTGAAGATGATTATATCAGAATCTGATCATAAAAGCGAATATATTCGGAAGCATTCTGCCAATAGAATTGGGAGGATATTGTCACAAGCATAGGGAATCGAGCTGCAGAGTGGCTTCGTGCTTGTTTCCCTTTTTCAATATCTATCTTTGGCATCCCAGGCCATATCTTTCCGGTATAATTACATAAATCGAATAACCCTGAATGTGCACTTATCTTGTTTTCAATAATTTATTCATAATTATTTAATCTTTTTCCTGTTTTCAATTTAAGATATGAGACAGAAACATTTTTTGAAAATCCTTGAATTATATGACTAACTGAATAAACACAATTCGGAGAATTTCGTTTGTTTGGTTTCTTCTCCAATACCTCTCGTATGATAATTGCGTGGTGATTTATAAAAGGCGAAAAAACAGTTGATTCTATTTCAGTCTCGCGATTAACTTCAACTTTCTACATGTACGTTTTGGCATTCATTTTTACATAGGAAAGTTATATATATGTAAAAACATGAAGCACTTGTCCGTGCTTCTTTGTTGCGCATTTTTTCTCAACGTTGCATATGCATATTACCATAAACAATATGTTTCACCTAAAGTAGACACAACTCTAGGTAAAATTCAAGGATCGCTCATGACAACAAGATTAAACAAAACAATTTATGCTTTCCGTGGTATAAGATATGCAGAGCCACCGGTTGGTGACCTACGTTTCAGAGTGAGTATCATAAGGAAATATTATTGATTAGCTCATTTGAAACGAAATCATCATAATGATGAATGAATTGATTCAGCAACTTTTCGTTTGATTCGTAAATGGGAAAGTATTTTTTAAAACTCATTAAGAACCATCTTGATGAAATTCTGTCGGATTGTATCGAGTAAAATGTAGTACTCTTATTGCAATAAATTTCCATTCAGATCTTATATAATCAACATTTCAGCCACCGGTCCCAGTTAAACCTTGGACTGAACCCTTCGACGCGTCGCAAGAAGGTCCAGGATGTCCACAGCCGAATTTACAATTACAATCTGAGGACTGCTTGCGTCTCAATGTTTATACTACTAAGGTATTGATATCTGAAGTATATTTGTATGAATTCTTCAGATAGTACCTGATTCTTATGCTATGAAAGATGCTAATGATGAATTACAATGTAGTAATGAAAGCTGAATATTTCAGCTTCCATCTACATATTTCTCAGTAAAGAGGCCAGTAATTGTCTTCTTCCATCCTGGTGGATTCTATATGTGGTCCGGGCAAACTCTCTATGTGGGACCTAACTATATTATGGATCAAGAAGTTGTATTAGTATCTGTCAACTATCGTCTGGGATCATTAGGTACAATAATCCTCTAGTTGCGTGGTGAAACAGTTAAGCCTGTAATTGGTATCGGACTCTTCAAATCTGTGAAAGTTAGGTGAAGTTAAAGAAAGGAATGAAATAAAGAAAAATCTGACACATAGAATTTCAGTTGAAATTGGAATATTTCATGTAGTGAAATATGCTGGCAATGTGTAAGAATATTTAAGATAATTTTTCCTCGTTGATTTCATTTTTTGTACCACGATAATTAGATCTGCAGGTATTTAAGAAAAAATGGAAATTTTCGGGACTGGAATGTGGTTGTGATGCGACCACACTAAAAATAGCAAGCCAAGAAATTCATTTACCGACTAGCTGGGCGTATTTGGATCAGGGGCACAAGTCATTGGATTATTACATCGAGGGGAGTTAAGTTCAAGACCCGGCTCTGAGGAATATGTTTTCAAATTGATGAATCTTTATTCAAGTATGACGTGACATCACAATCTGCGGACCTCTACACTGAGCCTTCAATTTGTCAAAACAATTGAATTTCCATAAAATTTCCGAAAATTCGTCTTAACACTTGTTTTCCATCAAATTTTTCCTCAATTTCCCAATGGAAGCATGGAAACCATTATATTTTGAATAATTTTATTGAAAAAATCAATTTAGTCCATTTTCGACGATAATTCCATAGCTATGCCCATCAATATTTCCGCCTTATCTGTTTCCGAAATGGAATAGAAAATCGAGAGAATATGAATATAATAGAATGATAATGATGATGTTTACAGGATTTTTAAGCACTGGTGATAGCTTAGCCCCCGGCAACAATGCTCTGAAGGATCAAGTTGTTGCATTGCGTTGGGTTCAACAACACATTGAGAAATTCGGTGGTAATCCAAATTCAGTTACGATAGCAGGTTGCAGTGCCGGAGCCGGGAGTTTTTCAGTTCATCTTGTTTCACCACTAAGTCAAGGTCTTTTCCATCGTGCAATCGCCATGAGTGGATCTGCGGGATACCAGAACCGATTGCCAACTGATCAAAAAGATCTCGCCGTCAAACAAGCTCAGATTCTTGGATGCCCTAGCGATACAACTAGAAAAATTGTAGATTGTCTCAAGACTAAAACAGCTGAAGAACTTGGAAATTCATTGCCCCAATTTGCGGTAAGCGCGAACTATCATATATTTCGGTCAAAGTTAATGAATGCAGTACGAAAATCAAGGATTAATTAAATGGGCTAATCATCCTCGTTTTAAATGTGTTTTGCCTCAAGAGGAAGGATAAAGGCATTGTGATATTATTGTAGTATGAATTGAACTGATTAATTTATATATTTTTGCTGAGTAGTTAGCAATTTCCCTTTCCCTCGCTTATAATTCACTGCTACGTCACAGCTTGTGATGGATTCATAAAGCAGATGTATTGGTGTCTTTATTTGAAAATGAGACAGTAGTTCCCTTCTCTCCTCGAAGATATACTCATATTTTTGTACGAAATCAGTTAAGAATAGTGATGTATTTATTCGAAGATTTAAATTGGCTATTTACATTTATATTGTTATGTGTTATTATTGCTGCGTGTTATAATTGATTTGACTTATTTTTGTGCTGTGTTATTTTTGCATGGGTTAT
>JABSMS010008458.1:0-14297 GCA_018902275.1 Aleiodes sp. PSUC_FEM 10030003
TCATTAGTACTGAATATTCAATTCAGTATTGAATTGAATTATTCGTATTCAATTCACCATGAATTATTCAAAGTTTTGAATATTCGCACACCCCTACTTTTTATATTTCCGGTAATAAATAATTTCGATGACTTCATTTTTTTTTCTTCAAATATACATGTCTCAATGTTTTCCTTCAAGAACTTCACCTTCGTTTCAACAAAGACCTCCAGTCTTTTTTAGTAATCATCCTATAATCAGACGTTAAACGCGGGTTTATAAATCTAAAGCTTGATTGATGTAACCAGATTGTTTACCGATAGAAGGAAGAAGGAAGATTGAGATTTGAAGGAGCTAATGAAGCATGAGTTCAGCTATATGTTATCTCTCGAGGCTGGAACACAACTGAGTCATTGTTGTCGGTAAAACAAATGACAAAAAAAGGATAACTAAGTTGCTGGCGCCACACTCGTATACTCGATGAACTAAATGTTGCTGTTGCATATTATAATACCTTCTGCCACGGTAATGTAGTTAGAAAAGCTAATCCGTAAATTATTCATGGATAAATTTTCAATATCGCTCCACTAATTTCGGAGAGTCTTAGTCCACTGATATTTATTCAAATATAAATGTCAAGGAAAAACTTGGGATTTCCACATAAGGAGTTATTCTACTGAGATTGCTTTAAAGGAGTTGGCGAGGACGATTACTTTGCAAAAATGATCACATCAGACCTTTAGTTACACTTGAACTCAATTCGACATTTTAATCATGAAGTTTGTCGTTTTCTATGTGATTGAAAAGGCTCGAAAGGAGCGAGATCTCAAAAAGTTTCATTGAAATGTCCATTTTACTTCACTTTCCCCTACAAATATTGAATTGCTCTTTTTTTCATCGTCATTATTAAAACATTGCAATGAAAATCAATGGTTCTGCGGCAGGATGCAGTGATTTAAGTTTAATGCTCAATAAACTCAATGGTTGGACCCCCAAACCCACGTGGTTAATCAACGTCAGCCAGTTGAGTGAAATATTTCACCGAAACATATTTCATCCTGCGTGAAAAATAGTGGTTCAAATGTTTCAATTTTTTACTCTCTGCAGTTGAATGTTTTAAGTGTTTTTAATTGGCATATACTTTTTTCGTAACTCATTCGCCGCAGTTATTGCTACAATGGCGAGAATGAGATCGTTAAAAATTTTAGTACTCTTTGCTCTTCAGTGGATAAATACGAGTGTCAGTGATAAAATCATCGATGTGTTCAAGGCCTTCAGTGCTCTTTGATATTGCAATCATTGCAACCATTGAAAAAAAACATTTAGCACAAAGAAAATGTTTCAAATGATGTGATGAACCTCTCGAGTTCATGCTAACTTTTGAGTTAATTAACAGGTGTTACTCAATTGTTTCAGGATAGTTCAATCTTCATATTTAAACCCCTTGCTCAGTCGTCAATCTTCATCGGTCGCGTTAAAATTATATATTCAGTGAAATTTCATTACTTTTCTAATATCAGTGGAATGATTAAACATCGCATGTTATCATTCCATTTCCTCTGAGTATTTTTTAAAAATTTGTCCCCCTACAAAGTGCTCCGCTTGGATCATTGAGATGTCTTATCGATCCAACGGCCAAAGGTTTTAGTTAGCAACGCGTGTACAGCTGTGACAGCTGTGTTTCGGCGCGCTTTATGGAATTTAAATAAACAATGTAATTACATTTATTATGTGATTTATATGAATAAAATAATGTTTCTTCGAGTGTTAATAATAGATAATGTGTGTTATAACTGTGTTGTCGCCAAAGGAATCGAACTTGACGGTTGATCGAACTCGTCGACTCCACTCGGGTACGGTCGCATATACACGCCCGGTATACGACATCAAATTACCTCTTCGGGCGTTATAATAAATGCGTTTGTGGATCGGCGCAACAACGATCCTGTCAGTTGATCGTGAAGTGTTTAGTGCGCATATTCAGATTACGATTACTCGTTCTGTGATTTTTTTTCTCGTTTCAATCCAAATACATCTCATTGTTAATTCAACGCTGCGTAAGAACTACAAAGTTTCATGACCTGTAAATTATTTCTTTCACAATTATTATATCCTTGACCTTGACCTACGTTTTTATCGTTCCGTGAGTTGGAGACACTTGGAGGTTTTCCAGTGTACGAGAATTTTTTTTCTCATGCCAGCAACAAAAACAGCTTTTAAAAAAAATTGTCAACATATCTTGTATATTTTATTGCTGTTATTCTCGTTACACATTCATTTGGAAATTTCCCTCCGTAACTCAAAAAAAAATAACCAAGAAACGGGATATTCATGTGAAAAAACGTAAGGAGAGGCACATTTCTATTTCGGCCGGTCATGTGAGTACATCCATGTCCGCAGAACGGTTGCGTGTCCAGTGGACCGATGTTGAAGGGAAGAGGATTTTCAATCCATCATATTCATAGTGATTATTATTAAAATTATGCACTCTAACTCTCAGTAAAAACGTGATCAGAAAAAAATTGTGGTAGAATAAAAAATGAATCTGGCAGAAGTGCTCATTAAGTGTTCGCAGCTAACCGCAGGAAACGTGATACACTCGTGGTAACTGCCTAGCCACCGATTGACCTCTCTTATACCGATATCGTCTTTATTGATTTCATTGTGATTAAAGATAGATTACTCGCCTGAAGTGCATTCATATTCTTATCGCAATACTTCTAAAAAAAATATATTTCCCTTTATTGATGTAATTCATATTCTTTCCGGATGGAAGTCATGTCAATGGTACTTCAGAAATATCGAGGTTTGAGGCAGGAAAATCCATCGCGCTGACCTTTCCCAAGTTCGCTATCGAGAACTACATTTAAAAACATTCAAGACACTTTAAAAATCAAATATTGCGATGGGTTGGTTAACCAAATGTGTGTGTGGCGCCAAAAATGCCGAATCTCCGAAATCGAGAAAAGTTGGAAAGAAAAAATCAAAGACCCAGAAACGAGAAAATGCATACGTAATACAGGAACAAAGTAATACAAAGAAGAAAGGAACGGAAATGTCAGATATAGCGTCTATAGAATCACAACTGGTGAAAAGTTCTCATAGTAATGACGCTTTTAAGAATGATAATGGAAAGAAACATAAACCACAAATAGTCAACCTTGGTTTAACTAGTCAAGAGGAAGTACCTAAAGGCAATGATGCAAATCGTGAAACAAACGAGTGGACAGATAATGAACCATCTCAAATTATCGATTCAAGCGTTCAAAACACTGCGATGAATTTTACAAAGTGTTTACCGGCAATTAATGATAGTGAATTTTATGATTCACTTTCAGATGCAAGTCTTGATAATACTTTGCAGAATAATAACATCAATGTTAATTATCAGAAAGACTCGGTTGAGTTGGCAGCTTTCAAAAATTCAACGATCACGAACTCAATGCTTAATGGAGGCTATCAAATGCCGAAGAATAATCAGAAGGATCCTTGGGATTCAACGAAGAATAATACATGTGAAAAAATGCACAAAGAAAACCGCTTGGGAATAAATAATAATTCATGCCTAGAAACATTCAATAATAATTTATTATTAAATAATGAAGATTCCGTGAATCCGACTAAAAAAATATCTCCCGAATCAAATTCTCTCCGATATAAAAATAAGTCTGAAAGAGTATTCGAGCAAGGAAGAGGTTTATTATCAGTCCATGGGAAGAATTCAAATAGTTTGAATGCAGAAGGGAATTTTACAACAAGGGAATCACTTGCAGATTCTCAAAGGCAATCCATGAATGCCAAAGTAGTTTCAGAGAGAAATAAACTCGACTCCAAAACGTCTAACAGCATACAATCCGGAAATGAGAAAGACTTCCGCTTGGGAATGAATTCATGCAGTTTTGTAATACCTATTCAGGAGAATGATAATGACGAATTTAAGAAGAATGGAAAGAAAAAAATGTGCTCAATGATACCAAAACCATCACCAAGAAATCCAAAGAATGCCAACAGTGCAACCAATCAAAATTTATACGAAGTGTCCAATGGTATTTCTCCAATACTTTCAATAGCTGTCAAATTAATTCTCATAGTCATTCTATAAATTTGGTTTTAAAAAATCATAGTTCTTCCTTTACCATTCCCTGAATCCTTAATTACTAATCATTTTTTTAGATAAAATTAGAATGTAATTTAGTAGCGCTGAAATTACAATCGTACATTTTCACATTCTCTTACTCCTACTTTCCATAATTCAATACAACATTGTATTCCACCAAATAACCGTCTCCACGGTCGCATTACTCTGGCTATTTTATCAAAATTTCTTTTTCATTGTTCAGAAAATATAATTATAATTTTTGTTTCATTCTTTTTTTCAGGCCGTATTCACTCTGCCATCGTATCTGGTGTTAATTGGGATTCCCGGAGTGTCACAGTGGAATGGTTCGAAAAGGGCGAAACCAAGGGGAAAGAGGTGAAATTTCTTTCAATTAATTATATCACTTCTTTTATGAATCAATTAAACTTTTAAACTCGGAAGGATTTTAGCTGCTCCCGTATTTACTTCCGTAACGAGTTTGACGTGATTTAATAACTCTCTTGACCTATATTCTCCAGTAACTTCCATTCCAGTTTGCGTTGAATTTTGACGATGCTAAGAGGCGAAAAAAAGCGAATTTACCACTAATGATATCTCAATGTTTTATGCACCCTCCTTTTTATACCTGAATATGCAAAATCCGAATATGATTTTGAGATCCGTGCGTATCAGCTTCTTGCGAATAACTACTCATGATAATTTTTATTCCCAGTCAACGCCCTAGGTCACGGTTATAGTGCTATTTTGAATTGGATAGCTTATGCAATGCTGAAGCAGTAACCTGTTTGGCCACTGAGAGCGTTAGTCTATTTCGAACGTGCAATCTTAGTAGTTTAACGTGTTCAAACAAGCAGCCTGGAAGCTACGCTTTTAATGTTACAGAAGAAACAAAAAAAGATCCGTTTTTTTTCTCAAAAGTCTTTAAGTCAGAACGATGCCGCCTGTTAGTTTGATTCCACGGAGAAAGGTGGAGGGATTGATATTTCAAATCCAGTTACTATTCAAAATTGATTGGAATTTGATACTAATTATTTCAATATAAATTCAGGTGGAGATGGATGCTATCTTGGCACTGAATCCAGAGCTAACATCGAAAACCATGATGGCACCCCCGCAGAACAACAACATGATAGCAACTACAAGATCAAGGGTAAGTTACACATTTCATTATTGCATATTTTTTCGTGTGCTTCTAGCTGGAATAAAAATCATCTTTGAAGACATCTTGAAGATCATTCGATGCTATTAATTCATGAAACAGTAGCTTTACCTTTGGCAGTAATGAGAAAAAACTCTCCGGCATGTTCATGTCTAATCAACACAATCAGGAAACACGGGATAATTTTTTATTCAAATAAAATTTAATCAAATTTGAAAGATGCGTTTTTCCAAGAACATACATAACCGCGTAACATGGCATTTCCTCATATAAGTTTATCGACTTGAGCAGAATGAAAATTTGTTGACGCGTTGCCCATGACTACCAAATACATTTCTCTAACCTGTTCTAAGGATTTTACGTGAAATAATGTGCCGGTCTATTGACGGTGGTGTTTCACCTGGAATGTTTCAGTATCTGATCCTCTTCCAGGTAGATTCTAATCGCGTTTAATTACATTCAATTCCCACAAATTATCTCAATTACTTCATTTGCTTACCATGAATTAATTCAATACATCTTGAGGATTCAGTAATTAAATTTAGAGAAAATATTAATATCATTGGTGAAACTAATGTGTAATAAAAAATCTTTTCCTCTTCATGTGGACGCTGCTGTGGAACGTCAATGATGGAACCTGATAATCAACGCATCTGGTGAAATCTGTTAATCAACTCCCATTGTCATACCGTTGATCATAATCCTTCCTCAAAACTAACTATCATTTTGGTAATTTCATTCGATAAAATCTTCATACTTTATGTTTTTAATTCATATGTCCAATAATTTTATCATTATTTTCTTTTATTCCCTCTTACGTGTGATTCTGTTCTACATCATCTTTCACGCATCGAATCACCAAAAAAATTATGAATTTAAAACCAAAAAAAAAAACAATAAAAATTTAATAAAACGATGAAAAATAAACTGGATAATGGAGCAGGATTCTTCTGGCGAGGAGGATGAAGATCCAGATGATCTGGATAATCAAGAGGATGGCTCATTGGGACGTCATGGTGGACATACCACTAGAAATGGCCTGACTTCTGCAACCTTATCTGTACGAGTCTCTTCACGTAATTTGGTAACGCGCACCCCTGCTAAAGTCATGAAAACATCTTTATAAATCACAGAAATCGCACATTATCAATTTCCATTCATCTATCACTCAATGTAATTGGTCGCGTAAAGTTCACTATTCACGCTTTTATCGAGATGGCGAGTAGGAGTGGAAAAAATACAGGACATTGTCCACATTCATTAAATTATCATTCAACGAATTCCGTCTCTATTTGCCTTATAATCATCGGTTATTTCCTCGATCGTGACGCAGCACGCGTGCTACCCAGTTCCTTGAAGAGAACTAATTCTCATTTGAAACACTCAATTGTATATTAGTCCATGAAATCTACTCACCTATCTATCAATGTATTCACAAAGCTTCACCATCAAAAATTTTCGTTCTCCAATAATATAATTTTTTTTTTTAGTTGTAAAATTTCAAGAAATCCCGAGCTTATATGCACATGGGCACAACTATTTTATCAATTAAAGGAATAACATAATAATCAATTAATTCTTATTTTCAGCATACTACAAGGGCATCCATTCCAGTGAAAGGTGAGAATCACTGCTTTTCATAGTTCCTCTGTTACGTAAAAAGATTTGTAGAATTAGGATCAATAGAATTGGAATATCCCATGAATTTTGTGCCTCAATTGAGGGGAGTATAGTGTTGAAATAAGGAAAACATCGCGCTCTTTAATGATTGATATTTTTTATCAGAAGAAGGAAGCTAACATAATGACTCAGATATATAGGTTCAATGTGAAATTGGAGGAGAATGAATAAATGTCGACAGGTTTGTATGTGTGCCAGTAGTTGTAGGAATTAGCCCGTCACAGTAGCAGTGAATTATCTTCTCTATAGTCTGGAAAGTCTATCGACTAAAATGTAATGGCCTCTCGGTGTTATATACGTCGTGTGACTATCGATATTCATACGCTATAGAACGCTCCGTGTCTCGGCTGTAGGTAACGCACAAGGGCAAGGACCCCAACTGCTGTAGACAGTGTACTGTGTACACTGGCACGAGTTAGTGGCTCGCTACTGTTTTTTCATTTTTAAATCGCTCAATTTCACTTCAGCTATTGAATTTTCTCGATTTTTTTTTTTCGCAAAATTGGAATTTGAGAAGTGATAGGAAAAAATGAAATTCATACCATGGGCACATTTTTTTAAACGTAGAAATCAAATTGTCGATGAGAAAGCCGCGGTTATTGCCATTGAAGCACCATTGCCTCAATGCAAAGGTATTTGTGTGGGTTTCCCTTTTTGTATACTTCATTGTGATTAATTCATCGTTTTTCTCTTCTTACAGCAGGTTCAAACCGTCAAATTGCACGACAAACTGGGAGGCCAACCAATATAATGCCACCTGTCACTGCCGTGAATGGCCACAGTGATACAGTAACAGGTTTAACAAGTCGCCGTGAATTGGAAAATATTCCACCAACACCAACGGCACCAAATGCCAATTCTTCGGTTCTCATCAAGAGCAAGATTCAACCACCTCAAATACAACAACAACCACCACCACCGCCACAGCAGCAGCAACAGTTACCAAGCAATCAGCCACAGGTAGAAAATGGTAGAGGAAGAAGATCTAATGTTGTCAAGGAAGTTGAGAGACTGAAGAAAAATCGAGAAGAGAGGAGACAACGACAAGCTGAACTCAAGGAAGAGAAGGAGGCACTCATGAATTTGGATCCGGGTAATCCAAATTGGGAATTTCTCGCTATGATCAGGTACAGCATTATTTACGACATTAATTTATGATCAATTATTGGAAATTCATTTATCTTTAAATTGCAGAGAATATCAGAATAGTATAGACTTCAGGCCACTTCGCGAATCGGATACTGTTGAAGATCATCAAATAACAGTCTGTGTTCGTAAGAGGCCACTCAATCGTAAAGAAGTTACTCGTAAAGAGGTAGATGTAATAAGTGTACCGAGCAAAGATCAAATGGTTGTACATGAGCCAAAGTCAAAGGTTGATTTAACAAAATACTTGGAGAATCAATTGTTCAGATTTGATTATGCATTTGATGAGACTTGCACAAATGAAATTGTCTACAAGTATACAGCTAAACCATTGGTGCAAACAATTTTTGAAGGTGGTATGGCAACATGTTTTGCTTATGGCCAGACTGGAAGTGGTAAAACACACACAATGGGCGGTGATTTTAATGGTAAAACACAGGATTGTAAGAAGGGCATTTACGCTATGGTTGCTAAAGATGTATTCAAGTATTTAAAATCACCAAAATATCGTGCACTGAACTTAGTTATATCTGCAAGTTTCTTCGAAATTTATTCTGGTAAAGTATTTGACCTTTTGGCTGATAAAGAAAAACTACGAGTTTTAGAGGATGGAAAGCAACAGGTGCAAATTGTTGGATTAACTGAAAAAGTTGTTGAAACCTGTGATGAAGTATTAAAACTCATTCAGCATGGAAATAGTGCTAGAACGAGTGGCCAAACAAGTGCTAATTCAAATTCATCAAGATCACATGCAGTCTTTCAGATTGTCGTAAGATCCCCTGGTACACATAAAATCCATGGAAAATTTTCGCTCATTGATTTGGCTGGTAATGAGAGAGGTGCCGATACATCATCTGCCAACAGACAAACTCGTGAGAAAATTTTATTGAAATAAGATTAAATGCTATGAGGATTAATAGTTTTCTAAAGCAATAGAGATTAATATGAACGGTTTTCTTTTAAATAGGAATGGAAGGCGCAGAGATTAACAAATCTCTCCTGGCTCTTAAAGAGTGCATTCGAGCATTGGGGCGGAAGGGCACTCATTTACCATTCAGAGCCAGTAAGCTGACGCAAGTTCTTAGGGACAGTTTCATCGGTGAAAAATCTAAAACTTGTATGGTAAGAATCTCAAAAAAAATTCTAAGAAATTACATTAATTTCAGTAGCATATTAACGTATTTCTTGTCATAGATTGCTATGATTAGTCCTGGAATGAGCTCTTGCGAACACTCATTGAACACTCTGAGATACGCTGATCGTGTTAAGGAATTAGCAGCAACTGATCCAACTGAAATGAAAGTCTCACCTACTGATGATGATCGAATGTTCAAAATTGAAGAGCAAGCCAATGATAGCGTCCTCTCTGACAGTGATTTGGCACAACTGAGATCACTGAATGTAAGTAAAAAATAGATACGAAGTATCGGCAAAGTGAAGTTAAATGCGCATTAATCTACACTTTTTTATGCCCATTTTACCCCACATTTTTCCACCTTATAAAAATTCATTCTCATGACGAAAATCATTTCAGGAAGGGGAACTTTCTCAGGATCTTTACACCTTCCACGAAGCAGTTTCAGCGCTTCAATTGATGGAGGAGGAAGTACTAGATACGCACAAACTCGTGATGGACAATACAACAAAATTTTTGAATGATGCTCATGGAGTCTTCAGCGCAACACATGAAGTTGATTATGATCAAGAAGGTATGAAAAGTTTTAACCCACGTTTAACTTTTATTATACAAGTTTTTTGCACGTTCCTTTAATATTTTTTTTTGCAACTGATAGTGTGCTGTTTGAAATGCACTAGAACCCGTGAGTTTGCTTACAACGTATTAACATTTTTGTTTTATACATTAATTGAATCATGATTTTTTTTTTTATACCAAAATTTATTTTGATTGTTCCTAACTGGACCACTATTGGAAAGTAGTTATTTGTGATACAATGGTGAAATGAAGATCATTTCTCTCATGTATCTCACATAATGTTTTTAATCTGTTGAAAACTCAATCTTTTTATACTCTTGAGGATGCCGAATAAATATGAGCTCTAGCACTAGTGAATAGATGCAAGAACTCACATTTTCACTCACCCTCTCGAGTCTACAAAAGCAGAATTTTGATGCAGAATCTAGGAAAAAGTATATCCATTGTCAGTAAATGAATGCTCCGCCTTCCTAAGCTCGGAAATTTATATTAAAAACTAAAAAATAATCATTAAAAAAATCAAAGAACATATCTGTCGAGGAAAAGAAATAAATAGAAATAAGACGATCAAGAAAAACATCTGAAATACCACAACAATCACATTGTGACTCGCGTTTCATGACAGATGCGCGCTCTAACCCTAAGGAAAATACGATCTTCAAGCTAATTGGCAACTGGGCAGGAGGTGACGAATCACTCGATACATCCATAACTATCACGGACCTCACAGATACCAAGAACATCTACAATTACGAAGAGGATTGGAGTAGAAAGTGTATTATAAGTCCAATATCGTACAAGAAATCTCCGTGGAAGTACGAGAACAGAGAATCTTATAGTTCCAGCTCCAGTGAAATTAACAATTGTGAAATGGTTAAGTGTACCCCGAAATCAAAAAAGAAACGTTCAATGTGCGTATCACTACCAGTGAGAAGAACTTCGGAGAGAAATTTTACAAAATCTCTAACGGGTCAAAAAAAGTCGTCAAATACACCAAGAAGAAGATGGTCAGTAAGTGGGAAGAGAAGGACATCAAAGTATAGTTGGACAGGACAATTTGATCGTGCAAAACGTTCCATATTCTCACGAAATTCTTTAACTGTTAATAATGGCCCAGAATTTGATATTTGTTCTCTGACGAGAACACCCAGCCCAGTGGATGCTGATTTTTATTACAGCCGTGATCCTGAAATAGAGGCCAAAGTTTTTCACTTGAATACAACAACTACCATCAATCGAAATCCAAGGAGTGAGGATTTTAATGATGATTTAAAAATTGGACCCGAGTGGGAGCACATGTGGGAGAATGAAAGCCGTAATTTCTGTGAAAATGAAGATGACGGGAAAGAGAATGATGACAATGAGGACAATTACAACGTCGATGACGAGGATTCTGCGACGTTTAATGAGTTTGGAGCGGGCAGTGGCCTCAGATATAGATTTGGAAAAATCAAAAATAACAGTAGCTGGAGTCACATTAATTCAGAAAATAATTTTATAAACAATTCTGATTTATTCATTAATGATGAAGACAATTTTCATAACAATAAATTCAATCTACCTCGTAATCATAGATATTATGATAATAATAGTGAAAATATTGAGAATATCTCATTTTATTGTCGAGTTAAAGATTTTTTGCTCACATTCCTAGCAAATGTTTTGATGTTTGCATTTCTACCAGTTGTATATGTTACAATATTCATTTATCTGCACGGTGATGAAGAATAAGTCAATTTTAGCGCGCATTTTACCTTGCGATCTTTTTTAGTCTTACAATAGATTAAGTTTGAGCATTTATTTTCAATAATGAGATGATTAAATTTATTTTTATATTCATAAAGATGTATTAAGATTACGGATGTTGAAAGTGCATCTGGAATGACACAAAATAGTGTTTTGAAAGTGATAAATCATGTTGGAAGTAATTCTATGATAAATTCACTTGTATTGACGCATGCACGAGTATGTAATCATGTGTATGAAAAAATCACAATATCTAAATTCAATCAGTTTTATTCAAATATATTGTTATTTAATCGACTTGCTTTCAGTCATGTGCGATGTTGAAAAAAATCAATTCAATTCAATTCATTCAATTATCGCCCATTGTTACGAGTTTTCGCTTGAACACTGTTACCATAAATTAGATTAGAATAAACTTAATCACAGAATTGAAAATTTACATACATAATAATCATTTTTTTTTCTTTCTTCATTGTGAAAAAAATTTTTGACCAAAGTTAATTCTTTATAGAATAGTTTCATTCAGAAATTAATTAACAATGAACAATAGAAAATGTAACGCCAGAACACCTTGCAGATTTGAGACGGAAAAGAACAAAGTTTGAAACACCAAACCTGATGAGGAGATTCTCATTGACTAGGCGTCTTATTGAGAGAATACAATTTTCAGACGGTACGAATATTTAAATAGAGAGTAAAATGATTATCTCTTAAATCATTAATTCGAGATATCAAAATTATAAATCATTTAATCGCTTTTATCTTTAATTATTCAAATTACTAATCACGGGCAATTCGTTATTCATAATTGATGCTACATTCATTACATATTGCATTCCAAAAATTCCCCTCAAAAATAATATTTATATGAAAATTAAATGGGTAAATTGGATAATTGATGTTATTTATAATAATATGAATTTATTGAGTTCTTAACTTCTTTCTTTTTCGTATCTCAAAAGAGCCTGAGGACCTGGTGCAGTCAGTACACTTAATGCAAATAAATCGAACACGCTAGTCGATTAAATAGCCTGAAATATTAAAGTTAAAGTATATTGAATTAATCGATATAAATTTTGAGCTTCCACAATAATGTAAAACAATAAATATATTGTTAATAAATGTTATTTTTGGTGAATCCCAAATCCTAATAACTTTTGAATTCCTGTGAATTCATTTTATTAATCATTGTTATTCAAATTCCATTTGTAACAGAATCCATTGACTAATTATCGCAGGGCAGATACTCATTTCAGATTGGAAAAGTTAAATGTTTTGGAGTTGATGTGATAGTTTGCACGCAGGCTTCATAAAATAAAAAAAATCAAGTGTGCTTTAGAACGTTACTGTCTCTCTTGGATAACATTTTGTTCCTACAAAACAAGAAGGGGCATTTTAAAAGCGTTGACTTTATAATGCCTTATCACGTTTGGAAAATATATTCACGCTTTAAAAATTATTATCATTACCTCAACGCGTTTTAGGTTTACGGGATTTAAATATTGTGTGTTTCAGCGTACGCGAAAAATTGGGAAGAATTGTTGCTGCAGCAGCGTGATACGCTCAACGCAGCGTTGGATCAAGTCAGTCAATTCCGTAGTCAGCTGTTACAAGAGGAACAGATCAGCCAGAAGATGACACGTACGCGCAACTCACGATACAATTAATAAGACTCACATCAACAAAATAAGATGAAAACGAACAAAGAAAAAAGAACAAAAAAAATGCGAAAATTATGAATGATGAAATGAAGATAGTAATTTTATCACTGTCATGTGTTTAATCTTGCCTGCATATTTAGGAGTATGCTGCCAAGAGTCGCATTCACGCGATCATCATTTTTATTATTTAACCAGTGATTGAAAAACAAGGAAAATTCAATGCGGTATGAGATAAATTTTTGTAATTTGATCAGTTCGATCGAGAATCATCGACCGAACATGACCATTTTTTTCGGTTTTATCTAAATATTAACACGATATATTTTAATTTGATTTTTTAATTTCCCCTTAAATAAATTATCCATGACAGAAAGAAGTATTTGATATTTAAATTAAATTCATGCAAAACTTCAGGGTGCAGCACACGAAGAGTTAAATTTAATGTAAAAAGAAATGAAAATTCAGCCAACAATTATAAAAATCACCCTCGCTTACTTATCCATAAATTTTTGATGACAAACATTTTGTTAGTGTCATAGAATAAACACTGCTATCAATCAATATGTTAAAATTTAGCTGAACAAATTTTCTTAGCGAGGTTCAATGCTTCTTACCCTACGAAAACAACATACTAACCGGACTTTGTAATAGAAGTATTCGCCTTCGAATAATCCAATTCTTTTGGCTATAATATCAACCACTGAGCATGGGTAAAAATTCATATTAAAAAATTATCATGTAATTAACGAAAAAAAAACAATTCTTGAATATCTTAAATAAATTTAAAAAAACCTAAAGATGTTTCATTTGGTTTAAATAAGACGCAGGACGTTTGATGAATATGGATAGCGTTGATTTAGATATGTGAAGCAAAAAATAAAAAGTAAACATTCATTATTTATCATTAACAGCTTTTTAATAATGGAAAAGTTATTGTGAAGAAATACGTCGAGACAAAAGTGAGAGTATGCGTGGGAACAATGATTGAGAGCTTGTTTGATGCCTAGTGGTATTTCTCAGAATATAGATAGAGAAGAAAGAAAAATAATAGTATCAGAATTCTTAATCATTCTCTGAAGACTCCGACATAATGATTATATTTATTATAAATTT
>JABSMS010008469.1:0-14297 GCA_018902275.1 Aleiodes sp. PSUC_FEM 10030003
ATCATATATTGCCCTATAAAAAATGGTATCATTAAAGAGATGAAATTTTGTGAATCCGAAAAGCCAAAAACAAGTCATCTATGACTTGTATCAATCGTGAAATAAATCAATAAAAATAATAGTATATTTCCGGACGAGACAGAGTTTTTCAAGGAGTGCGAAGTTGGCGCCCGAGCCGAAGGCGAGGGATGCCAATCGCATGAGTTGAAAAACTCTGTCGCTCGCGCCAGGATTATGATTTTTCATATTAGTGATGTTACATTCTCAAGTTCGAGAAAGGGCTAGCTGAGGAAAACTTGTTTCTCGAGCGAGTGAACGTAGCAGCAGTAATGAAAAAATATAAAAGTTGGATTTTTTCAATCAGCTGACTGAGTCGATGCGCGCGCAGTACCCCGTCCAGTGATACTCATCTACTACATATTAAAAACCAAGAGAAATGAATTTATTTTCAATAAACTAAAGTTCAATTTATTACTGTGACGATTATTAATAAATTCTTTATTCATTATGAATTTTTTTTTTATTACTTTCAACACGATGATGAACAGTACTCTCGGATTTGAATATGTTGTAGATGAGTACCACTGGAGAGGATACTGCGCGCGCATCTACTCAGTTAGCTGATTGAAAAGAAACAACTTTTATATTTTTATCTTCATTAATTTATTTTGCGATTGATACAAGTCAGAGATGACTTGTTTTTGGCTCTTCGAATTCACAAAAATTTCATTTTTTTAACGATACCATTTGTCATAGGGTAATATATAATTAATAGTAACTTTTTTTTGAATTACATCAAGTTTCATAATTTTTTTTTCTTATTTATTTTTCCCCTAAAATAGCTCCCAAAATGGAAGTTTATGATCTATATCGAAAAGCAGCTTAAAATTACCTTATTTTTGATATAAAAATATTTCTATTGCTAATTTGTGTGAACAACGTGTAGAAGGAATTCAGTGGACTAAAAAAACGTCAGCCTCTCCCAATTTCTACCGAAAAAATTCACGGTCACTTCTGATTATTCCATTACTCATTCATAAAAAAAAACCTCACATAATTATCCACAAAGATAAATCATTCACCCCAAAAATCCCAAGAATGCCCCAAAAATTAGTCTCCCAAAACCTCAAGATAAATCAAAATAAATGAATATCAAAGCCCACGAATTTCTCTGTTTGTGAAAAGAGTAAAAAGGGGATTGTTTACCCACGATTCTCATTGCCTTGCTCTGGGAAATCCTGTGTTTTCACTTCACGTATACGGAATATTGGCGCTTTGGGCGTATCTTACATGAGCCACAAGGAGTAAGAGAGAAAAAAAAGGAAAAAAAAAGAAGGAAAGAAGAACTCAGTCGGTTTCTATGACAACAGACACGCAAAAACTCCATTGATACTCGTAGTAATATACACAAGAGGACAACGGGCAAAGTGTAGAGGGTTGTTGTAGATGGAGGGGGGGGGGAGATTCGTGATGGCTTTTGTCAGGATATTCATCAAGATCCTCCTACCTTTCTCCTTGTTTTCATTCCTTGGATGTGTCACTTCGGTTATTTCCTCACCGTTGAATATCACAACCCTCTTTGTGAAGTAATGGCTTTCACATTAGTATATATATGACGTCATTACTTTATAACTATTTCTCATTCGTTATTTTCATTATAAAATTCCAAGGAAAAAAAAGAGGGAAAAACATTTGGGTTTTCTGTAAACCGTAAAATCTTTGGAGTTTGCGATTTTTTGGATTTTGAAAACCAAGGATTTCGCAATTTTTATTGATTCCATTGAAAAGAGCGGGAAATTTGAACCGGGAAATAATATAAGAAAGTCCCCGCTGGACCAACAGTTACTGAGATAATTGAGATAACGAAAACCGCTAATTAGATTAATTATGAACTGTTATATTGGCCTTACACCATCTCAAAAAAAAACTTAAATTCAAGTAAAAGCCGTAGGGTTGAAGCTGCGAAAAATCACACGCACATGTAAGCTTTGTAAATATGTACATAGTTTGTTGTTATTTCTGTTAATAAAATGAATCTTTAATCTTTATTAATTATCTCGTGAACTAATGGTCCAGCGTAGATTGTCTTTTATCATTTTCCGCCTAAGATTTCCCGGGCAATCCAATGAAATCACGAGAAATTTTGAAATCCATCAACTTCGTTACGTGAAACCAGTCAATTAATTTAAACATGATTTGATATGAATACCCGAATCGTTAGCAATGAGAACAATGATAATTCTCATTCATTCCTGTTAATTAAAGTTACGTATTAATTCGATAGAGAATGACAATTTTCGAGTGTACAATACACCTTTAACATGCGTCACTGAATACACAGAAAGAGCTCTTTCATTTACCAAACTCTATATCACAACGAGTTCGAGAGCACAAAACGGGGTTGTTAGCCCAATGTCCCAGCCTACGCGGACCTCCCGCGAGGTTCTCAACCTTGTGTTTACATAAATCATCCCGATTGAGCGAGCGAAGTATCTGGAGGAATAAAAAGAGTATTGAAAAAAAAAGAACTCAAAGAATTTCACGAGCCTGCCAAATCATTTGTCAACTGAGCAAAAAAAAATTGAGCATTCTAAATTCTTTACTGGCAAATATCATCCATCAAATTGTTTGTTTTCTCTTTGGTGACGCAAATTTTTTTGTTATCTTCACTTTATTTTGAATTATTAATTTTCGCCACTTTTCTACGAATCGTGAGCTTTTAAGAGCAATTCAAATAACGCGATGTTTAAGAAGGGGGGCAAAGGGGGGTGGAAAAACGTCGACGGAGGAGTGGCGTCTGCGTCTGCGACCTTGGCTGGGGTCGTATCAAGGTCGGTGCTTCCCGGTCCACACGCGTACGCAACTCCGTTGACGTGTATATAACATTCAAGTAGATCAATTCCGAAGGTCAATGTCATGGAACACACAGTGGCTTTTGATTTGTCAAGGAATTCATCGACCTCTTAGAAATTCAACCGGTCGTCCCCTTCCCCCACCCTCCTCCGAGCGCGGGGCCCAGGAGAGTACATTGGTTTACTCTGTTAATCTTCGTTACGTTGCGTGACGTTTGGTTTTAGCACTCAATGGAATTAAATTTACTCATCATTTATTCATGATTTTTTAGTGTGGAAAAGGTGGATAGGTGGGAAAAATGGAATTTTAATTTCTTGGGGGGAATATCGTGGAAATGGGAGGGGGCGAGGGTTTTTTGGGGAGTTACTAGAAAGGTTCTAGTGGAAATTTCGCTGAGTTTTTGAGATGTATTCAAATAATTGCTTCCGAGGTGACATTGGCGACATGAAAAAATTCAATTTAGCTTTCTTGAAATATCTTGGAAACTAAGATGGGAAAATTTTTGTAGTGACCTTTTTTGTAGAGGAGACTTGGAGCTTCAAAAAAGGTTGCTACAAAAATTTTGCTATCTCACTTATTTTTCGAGATACATCTAAAAAACAGCTATTGAATCAGAATTAACGTCATAAAAACATTAATTCCAGTTCGCTTGGAATATCTCGGAAATTAAAAGAGATAGGAAAATTTTTGTGGATACGTTTTTTGTAGAAGAGACTTAGAACTACGAAGAAGGTTCTATCAAGAATTTCGCTATCTCATCTAGTTCTCGAGATATATCCAAAAAAACGCTATTGAACGGGAATAGACTTCTTAAAAAAAAGAGGAATTCAGTTTTCTTGAAATATCTCAGTAATTAACCGAGATAGAGAATTTTTTCTCAAAACCTTTTTCGTAGCAGCGATTTCAAAATTTTTCTATCTCCCTTCCTTCCAAAATATTCTCAAGAAACTGCGCAAAAATGAAATCGAACTCGCTTTATCTCCGAAAGTTCCCTTTAAATTAACTTTCATTATAATTCTCAATGCGATTCGCCGATTTACCGATCCGTTCGCAATTCCGAAAAACGGCATTCTCAGAATTATTCATGAATATTTATTATCAACGCGACTTTTCCTCAATGCAGAAGAAAAAATAACTTTCTCTACGAAAATGCAACGTTTTTATATTCTTTCCTTTCTAAACAGATAATCACAAACGAAATAAAACATGACAATGGCATTGACACTGGGCGAGGTGATAAGGCTCTTATCACCCACGGGGTTATCGCGCTTCACAAATGACTACAGACTCGTGACCTTGAAGTATAAAAGCCAATCTAACCGCAGGTTTAATTGTCACGTAATAACTTGAAATATTTTTAATTTCTCAATTTCTCTGCAAAAATCCCATTAAACTTTGCTATTTTATTTTCAATGGGGCATTATCTTTTTAATCGGCAAAGGATGTCACGTTTTATCACGCAAACGCTCGTATCTGAAGTGTTAGATGTTCGATGATGACATTAACGGGTATTTTCAGCTTAAAAAAAGAAGCGAAGAAAAAGTTTGAGATTAAGCTCGGAAGTTGACGACCTGCAACAACGATAGCTCTCTTATCTTATCGATTTGAACGGCACGGCATACATTCGATGAAAATTTAATTCTCCTGTACACCAATTTATCATTTTGCTGACGGAAAAAAGTTTAAATAACGAGCACACTCATCATCCATCGGTAAAAGAAAAAATGCTTTTTTTCTATTCGGAAGTATTGAGTTGATTGATAATTATTTTTTCTGAGAATTCACTTCATTGCGAGTTTGAAAATCAATTTCGAGTATTTTTTTAAATATCTTCGAGACCTTTGGGGTCAGGGGGATTTGTCAAAGGACCTTTTCCGGAATGGTTGAAACAAATTTTTTTAGATTCTTTTGATTTTAAAATAATTTTCTCAATTTTTGCCTCGATATCTCGGCAATTATCGCAGTTACGAGAATTTATCAAGAGAGCTTTTTTGTAGGAAGTGAATTTCTTTACAAAAAAGCTCTCTTGAAATTTTTCTCTAAATCCACTCGTTTCAAAGATATTCGCAAAAGACAGAACAAATTTTTCGACTAATTGCACTTTCCTTAAAAAAATGCTGCGTGACTTATTTTGAGTATGTCTCTCAACCTCTACGCCTTGCAAAATCCTGCACAAAAACGGGTCGAGTCTACATCCTCCCAACCCCATTCGGTTCCGAGATATTCACGAATTTCTCTAAAAAAAAATTTTAAGTTCACCCTTATAATTCCCGCATCTAAATAATCGAGTGAAAAAAAATGTTTTCGATGAAAGAAAAAGAAAACCTGAATCGTAATAAAACAATTCATCAAAATACATAAGTCGGCATAATCCAACATAGACGGCCTACAGACTAACTTGAGCGATCGATTGAGCTCCCTCTTCCCCGTCCGGTTTTTCATCCCGCAAGCTCTCTTTCTCCTTCTCTCTATCTTTTTTTTTTCGTCTCACTTCATTCCTTCTATGTCTATATTTATATACATTGAACTGTGCTGCAAAAATATACGAGACACGGTCTCGACTCTGTATGGCCTCTGTCAGGGTCAAAAGCCTAGGTCGGGAAGTGTGAGGATTTTATTCAAGTTTTTCATTCAAAAAAAGAGGAAAAAACAATAATAATGTTACGTTAATTTGTTCTGCATTAATTTTCTTTCGTTGAAATTTTATGAATTTCTTTTTACCGATTGAAAAAAAAATTCAGCAAATTACGAAAGGAGGAAAATTAATTTTTTTATTCTGCTAATCTCCTCCGGAAACGATTCCCTTATTCAACTGTAGAATGTATTGATCGTGGATATGAATGGTGGATGAAAGATGCCTCGCACCATCCGTCCGTGAAAAGCTCCCTTCCCAACTCTTATTAATAATTACACTGAAAATCTAGTCATCAATATTCCAAAAGGGGCTGCACAAAGCACATTCCCAATACTCCAACAATCCCTCGTAAAAAAGATGGCTCAAACAATATTTATTATTGGGAAAAGAGAAAACCCTTTTACCTCCTCCCAAGTATTCAAATCCGAATTCAATTGGAATACATTTGCTTACAGCCTTGGATCCCAGAAAAGTATAAAAGATAAAATGAAGGATCCATATTTTTTTTTCTTGAATCGACAAAGAAACACCGTCACGAGCGTGAACGTAAAGGTGAAGCGCCTTGGCAGACAGTGAATCGTGTTTTTGCAGTGCTAAAATTGAGGGGCAATTATTCTTAATATAGAATTATTAATTGACCACTCTAAAACTCCGAAGAATCGAGTAATTCAGTAGGAAAAAGTCAGAAGCTGTTTTTTTGCGCATATCTTGGAATCTGAAGGAAATACGGAAATTTTTGTAGGGACCTTTTTTGTAGAGGAAATCGAGACCTACAAAAAAGGTTTCACAAAAAATTTCGTATTTCCCTTAGATTCTGAGATAATTCCAAAAAACGAATGAAACGAAAAATTGAATGAAAACTACAAAAATTACATTTTCATAATTTTGGAGATATCTTTGAAACGATGAGGCTCAAAAAAATTTGTGTCGGAATCTTTTTTCTAGATAAAATTCTCCACAAAAAGCCTGAATAGCGTTTTTCACTAAACTTACTCGTTGCGGAGATATCCGCAAAAGAATCCACAATTATTCGACTTTTCGATCCACTCTGTTAAATCCTGTGATTTGGTTTTCTGTGAATATCTCGGAATCCGTAGGATACAGAAATTTTTATGGAAATCTTTTCCGTAGATCTAATTTCGCTCAACAATGAAGGTCCCTGCGAAATATTCTCTATCCGCCTTAGATTCCGAGATAATTCAAAAAAACGAAATCGCAGTATCGGAGTATCAGAAAATAACTCCAAAAGATTCAACCGATTTTGAAAATAGATTCGGAAACAAAAAGATTGGCGAGAATTTTGAGACAAAAACCTCACAAAAAAATTCTCCCCAACCCCTTACAGATATTTTCCACCTTCCTCCACCACCAATTCCGGTATAGTCGAGTGGTTATGATTTTCATGTTTCAAATATTTCGGTATAGTCAAGTGGCTATGATTTTCATGTTTCAGAATTTTCCGGTATAGTCAAGTAGTCATGATATCCCAAAGCATCCTAAAAAAAACCTGAAAATTCCAACCAATTATAACTCCACAATAAATAGTGCTAAAAATAACAAATTCTTCACAGCAAGTGATGGCAAGAGAACGAACTCTTGGAGTTGCCTCAAGTACTAGTTATGCAATGAGGTCAGTCGCGCCCTCGCGCTTGGCGTGTCTGCCTCTCTGACGCGTTCGCTTTTCAATTCAAACACACATCCAAAGCAGAACACTATGCACATCGACTGAAAAAAAATAATAAAATAAAATAAGAGGCATTTGCGTGCGCACTTCTGCTGTGTTAATGAATGCAGAATGTTGGCTCTATATTAAAAACACAAGACATTCATATATAGAATAATCCGATGTTATCCAGTTGTCTCTAGTTTTAATAAGAAAATAACAGTGCAAAATCGATGGACGTCCGAGCCGGCCCTTTCTTTAATGCCATCACGTACACATCCATAGTTCGTCAAACTCGTAAAAGTTTAACTGCACTGTATATAACATTATGACCTTCCTGGAAGTCATCTACCCATCCTCAATACATAAAACTCGAAATAAAAGGCAAATATGACATTTTGTTGTTTTTCTTTCCGAGTTAATACAGCGCAATTCGCCTTCTTTCCTCGGCATTACAATGAATAGGTTTGAGGGCTGTAACAAAGAATGTCAACACTATTGATAAATTTTTTTTTACCGTTACGTCAAATGATATTGCCCTTTGAGATACACCCTGCTGTAATAATCGTTTATTAAAGCTGCCATTAGAACTCAGTGCTGACGTGAAACCAGTGGAACCAATAGACTGGCCTTCGTATTATATATGGAACGATGAAGGGGAAAAAAAGATGAGTGACTGCCATTGAACTGCTTGCTTTGCTCATTTATCTATAATCACGCGTCAGGACTCGGTGGGTTTTTTTTACGTACGTGGATAATCGAAGAAAGGTTTCTTTTTTTTATAGAATTAGGACAGAAAAATTGTGGAGAGATTGGTTTGGAGATTGCGGAGAAATTATTGGAGTTAGGAGAATTAGTCAGAGGACCTTTTTTGTAGAGCGCGGAATACTCTACAATAAAGGTGGCTTGATAATTTTATGTGGAATCACTTGTTTTGAAGATATTTGGGAAGGTTTGAAAATGGTTGGATTGTTTGTGGAATATCTCGGGAACGGCTGGGTTTAGGAGGTTTTAGCAAGGGGCCTTTTCTGACGAGAATTCAATTCTCTACAAAAAAGGTTTCTTGACGAATTTCGCTACGTCCACTCGCTTCGGAGATATTTACGGAACAAGTTCAATAATAACTGAACTTCATTGTTGACATCATTTATGAAGATTGTTTCCAAAATATCTCGGAACCCGCTGGGTTTACGAAGATTTTCCAAAGGACCCTTTTGGTAGGCCGTGAAAATTTGTTCAAAAATGTCGTGGAATTTTTTCACTAAGCCCACTCGCTCCAAAGATATTCGTAAGAACGTGAAAAAAGTCATCATTTCACGTCAACAAACGAATGCAATAGTTCAACCTAGAATATCCCAGAAACTATTGAGTAGACAAGGTTTCACCAAGAAACCTTTTTTGTAGAGAATCTAATCCTCTACAAAAAAGGTCTGACATTTTCCCCTGAACCCACTAGTTTCCAATATATTTACCAAATAATACAAAAACTCCTAAACTAAGCTTCCAACGTTGACTTTTCCACGAAACAAATCATTTATTATTCATTTCCGTTGATAATTAATAAGACACACCCAAAAGTGACTTTCCAAAAGTCATCATGTGCTCCAGTAAAACGTGAAAAAGAAAAGAATTAAACAAAAAATAAATAATGTGACCCACATAAAACCAGATCAAGACACGTGGAAGGCAGCTACATAATCAAAAACTATACACACATATTCTCGGGCATCCGGCTTTCTTCGCTTCTCCTCGGGCCCAATTAACTGTCTACTTTCACCACGTAAAAATTCAACGTGTCTCAGTGAATACGTCCTGTTCACGACTCTACCTCTTTTTTTCCTCCATTTAAATGTATTCCTTTTTTCTTCTCGCCATTTGCCCTTTTAATTGTGGACGTAATATTTTTCAGTTACTCACGTTGAAAAATCTCGCTTAATTGAACGCAAGATCTTGAGAAATGTCAGAGTTCAAAACGTAACACGATAAAATCAGTGGAATTTTTAATTTTCGAGAATATTTTATTTTTTTTTCACTTTAAATTATGAAATCAATTTTTTTTCCTTACGAGCTCCATGTAATTGTATTGATCGCACGAATAAAAATAAGAATTACATTATATTACAAATGTTTCAACATCTTGATAATGACAAAAAAAAATTGTTAAATAATTATTTTTTTTACAAATGAAAATGATGTTCCTCGTTTATTCTCAGCAATTATTGAGGATCAATAATTTTTTTAGCATTAATTATTAATTAATTAAGTTAAACGAAGTTTTGTTACTCAAACCTAAATAAACCAAGTCATCGCCGAACTTTAAACGCGAAGAAATCACCAAATAAGGTAATCAACAAAGAGCAGCCAACTTTCGCACTGTAGCAAGATCTCTCAATAGCATTTTTATGGTCTGTTTCATACGTGGCGGTACGTCTGGTGATCTATCATCAGTAGGCTCCATTGTCTCCAATGCTGAATGATAAATTAGAAATGAGTGGTTAAAAGAATTGTAGACAGACAAAAACTACATGAATTATTTCATAATTCTTTGGGTTTGAATTGATAGAGGAGAGGATTCGAGTTTTTTTTAGGGATGGCGGATTGTGGGGACTCTTTGTATAAGGCTCATTGGAAACGGTGAAGCGTAATTCATTTGAATGAATGAATGAACAAAGGGAAAAGAAGGTTTTGTTAATTTCATTTTAGACCTGATTCAATTTTTTGGAAATATCTCGGAATCTATGGAAGATAGGAGAATTCGTGTTCAGACCTTTCTTGTAAAGAACTCTCAGAGCTACAAAAAAGATCCTCACACGAATTTCTCCATCTCCCATGGATTCCGAGATATTTTGATTTCAGAGTGAAATTGATTTTGAAAAAATGTTAAATCGCATTTTTTGAAAATATCTCAGAATTTGAGAGACAGAGAAATCTTCGTGAAAACCTCTTTTGTAGAGCAGAATTCGAACTACAAGGAAGATCTCAATAAAAATCACTCCATCTCCCATAGATTCTGAGATATTTGAAAAAAACGTGATGCAACATTTTTATGAAATCAATCTCATTTTAAGGATGTCGAAAGACTTTGGAGAAATAATGAAAAATTGATAAAACCAAATGGATTAAGTTTATAAAATAATGAAAAAAATTCTGTAAAATTTTTAGGCAATTTAGGAAGCTATTAACGGAGAAACTTAATAAATAAAATTTCATGTAGTTAAATGGAAAATTGATAAAAATTCATCATATCGCCGTCGAAATGATGAAAAAATTCCATGATTGTTAGGAGAACCCTTTCTTCTTAAATAAATAAATGTTTTCTTAATGAATGAAAAGATCTTCTCAATAATTATGAAATTTCCATCAAAAATCGTGTATAGATTTTCTCTGTATACTCAAAAAATTACAGAATTTTGTTACCATTTTTGACGAAAATATGAACTCCTACCCATTTCCCATTAAACCACATGTAATGTTATCCATCAATTCCCTCCATCAAAAGCTTCCCGAATCTCATAAAAATCACTGATTCTTTAAATCAAATTATAAAAATAATCCATTAAATTTCTATCAATTTGTCTAAATTCGCTCTTACCATTGTTCCAGAATCCACATCCCTAAAATCAGTTTTCATAGAATATCTCGGAATCTATGAGAGATAAGAAAATTTTCATCGATCTTTTTTGTCGAGAATTTCAGCGAAAAACCCAACAAAAAAAAAAACTCACCATCAACTTGCGCTTCAATCGTCGCCAAATGTGCATCAATATGATCCTGAAAGTGTTCAATATGCTCCAACAGCCTTAACCGACACTCATCAGGATCAATGGGTGCTTCCGGCTCCGGTACAAACGGCTGAAGCTTCTTAATCGTCTCCTCCAAAGGCACACCTGGTTTACCCTCCTCCCCTTTGTCTCCCTCATTCTCTTCTTTAATCTCCCCACCCTTCTCCTTGTCAGCTTCGCCCTTAGTCAGCGCATCAAGAAGTATCCTTCCACCATCTTTATCATCATCCTCCTCCTTTTTACAATTAATCTTCGTATCATTTATCACAGAATTATCTTCTTCAAGTATTTTCATTAATTCAGAATCAGATGATATTTGTTTGTCTGATTCACGTTTAATTTCATTTTTATCATCATTATCATCATCGTTCAATGGTAATTCAACTGTTGTCTCTTCTACAATTGTTTTTGGTGCTATTACTTCGATAATTGGCACTGGATCCAATTGTGCCTCCGGTATTTCCGTTTTTTCCCAATTTTTCGCCCACAAATATAATTTCGGATGATCTTTTTTCTGTACAACATTTATTTTCACCCTCAAACTGTGAAGTATCCGTTGAATCTCAATCAATGCACCAACTAAATCATAAGAGCGCTTCAAAACAGCGGTTCTGTGATTTATAGCATCTTGATTCTTCGTTCGATTCGACAAACTCTCGAGTTTTCCCTCCTTTATCCAATCCTGATTGTGCGAGTATTTCTTGGAGGGTCTGCCTCTGAACGGATTGCGACAGATGTAGCATATGTACTTGTCCGGGACGTCACGCTCGCGCTCAATCGCATTGCAGTGGCCGTGCTGCCAGCAGAGACAGAGGTCACACTGGATCATTAGGCCATCTTCCTCGGTTATTCCGCAGGTACAATTTATTATCTCCTCACGTTTCAACTGCTCCACTTTTACCAGCTCACCGTTTATCATCATCATGACACCATCACCATCTGCGGAACATTAAACAAAATTTTAGATTATTTTTTTTTGTTAAATTTTTTTAGTTTATTTGATTATTTTTTTGGGAGGGAGAATCAATTTATTTTGAGCGGCTACGATTTTTGGGGAATATCTCGAAAACTAGGGGAAATAGGGGAATTTTTGTGGGCAGTTTTTTTGTAAAGGAAAATTGGAGCTAAAAAAAGGTTCTGAGGAATATTTTGCTAGGTATCTCTATTGGATTGTGAGGTATTTTCAAAAAACGAGATTCGTTATTTTCATAATAAATTTGAGTAATTTATTTTGAGTGGCTACGATTTTTGGAGAATATATCAGGAACTGGCGGAGATAGGGAATTTATTGAGAAGACCTTTTTTGTAGAGGAAAATGAGAGCTACAAGGAAGATTCCGAGGGATATTTTTCTATCTCTATTGAATTCTGAGATATTTTCAAAAAATAGATTCCTTATTTCTGGCGAATTTGGGGAATATTGGATTTGATTGAATATTTCGGAAATTATGAGAGATCGAGAAATAATTGTGAAGATTTGTAGGTCTTGAAATTCCCTACAAAAAAGGTCTCTTCGAAAATATGTTTCTGTCGCTCAAATTCCGAGATATTCCATGGAAACCAAACCAAGACAAAGTTCACTAACGCCACTTCACGATTTAATTACACAGATTTTGTGAATTATTTTGGAATTTAAGGGAAATAGACAATTTTTTTATAAAGAACTTTTTTGTATCTGATTCTGCTCTATAAAAAAGGTACTGTTAAAAATTTAAAGGTCCTCTTCAGATTTAAAGATGATTTCAATAGCTAGATTCGTTGGTTCCATGTAATGATCTAATCACGACAAAAAAATCAACGAAAGAATAACTAAAAAAAAATAAACAACGACAAAATAACTATAAAAATAACACACTCATTCAAATAAAAGAGAAATAGAAACATTTAAACCCACTGCCAAATAATTAGAAGTCTTTTAATACGTCAATGGTAAAAAGCAGTAAAGAAAAAAAATCAATATTCAGAGAATTATTATTTTCGGAAATATTTTGTCGTGAATTATTCTGTCGTGAATAAATTATTATCTTCATAGATATTCCGTCGTGACATATTTTTCAATGATATTTTGTCGCAAAATATTGAATCGTTCATAGATTACGTGATACCAGATTTGTTATTTCTTGAAAATGAACTCGGAAATTTGATTTTATCAAATATCTCGGAAGCTATGGGAGATAGAGAAATCTTTGTAAGAACTTTTTTTGTAGGTCTTGAAATTCTCTACAAAAAAGTTCCAACGAAAATTTCTTTATCTCGCTTACATTCCGAGATATTCCATGAAAACCAAATCAAAACCAAGTTGATCAAATTCATTTCACAACTTGGCTACATAATTTTTGTGAATTATCTCAAAATCTAAGCGCATTAGCAAATTTTCAATAGAAACCTATTTGTAGTTCCAATTCTCCTCTACAAAAAAAGTCCCCACAAAACTTTCGCTGCCTCTCTTAGATTCAAAGATATTTCCAAAAAACATAATTTCAATACTTCGATAGCTTCACTTCAAACTCGTTTTCCTCCAAATATCTCAGAATCTATGAAGAATAGATAAATTTTGTTCACGACCTTTTTTGTAGAGAAGAATCAGATCTACAAAAAAGTTCTCTACAAAAATTTCTCCATCTCCCATAGATTCCGAGATATTTAATAAAAAATTGACAAAGTGAAATTATCGAGTTCGTTGCCGGTTCAATATCGATATTTCCGTTCGTTTTCGTGACTGAGCGAGCATTTTGCATCTCATTAAAATACTGTAGAACGACTATTTTGAGGGATGATTCATCTAAATCAGAGGCACGTGAGTTTATATTGGCGATAAGTGATATAAATCAGTGGCGAAGTGGTGCAATGAGATATTCGGAAAATTACACTTTTAACGACTGATTCAAAGAAAATATCACAAACTGTTGACATTAGAAAAATTTATGGAGAGATTCTTTGTACACTGAGAAAAAAAAATACTAGGATTTAGTAAAAGATTTTTCTTGCGATAAAAAGCGATTGGAACAATCAAATTTTTTCTCCCCTGGAAAAATATTCTGTTGCAGCAATGCAGATTTATTAGCAGAAAATACGTCGCTTTTAAGGTGTTTCTGTCGGTATTTCTAATCTACAGAGAAATTGATGAAAATTTAACGTCAATTTCTATAATTATAAAAGAAAATAACTGCGAAATTTGAAAGTGATTTGCAGATTTGTTCAAAAGTTATGAATTTTTGAAATTTACAGATTTAATTTGCAAAAAAATTGCAAAATAAATTGAAAATCTACAAAGAATTTGATAATTTTTTTTAAATCAAAATTTTATTTCAAAATGACACCATAATAAAATTTTCAAACGGGTTCACATTCAATAGTTTATTTTT
>JABSMS010008470.1:0-33421 GCA_018902275.1 Aleiodes sp. PSUC_FEM 10030003
AGAAAAAAAAATAAATAAAAGAAAATTCAAAGAAGACGGTTCTCCTTAACGGGTCGTGAAAGCCGAGAGTTTAATGATATTCGTGATTACGACGGCACGTGGAGGGCGATAGAAGGAATAAGAGAGATGAGGAGCGACTGGAGTGGAAGGAGGTACGAACGAAAAAAAAGGGGAAAAAAACTAGAGAAGAGAAGGAACGAGAGGGGTGAAAGTACGGTACCTTGGTGTACCCAGGGTTTTATACTCCTGTGCACCCCTTGCGGACTCGCATAAAAAAGTATTGATCTGAAGGTAGTCCTTCTAGGGACCGAGAAAAAGAAGCGAGAGGGTTGAAGCCACCCCTAACTGCTCGTCCTGCCTTTATATTCATCATCCCCAAGCAAGAAGAGAAAGAGAGAGGAAGAGAGAAGTGAGTGGTATACGTAACTATATCCCAGGAGGCCTTCATGGGGATGGTTGGGATGAAGACGAGGAAGTCATCTCATCCTTTTTTTCTTCCTCCATCCCTTCGAAAAAAAAAACCTCCCTTTCTTCCACCTACGTTTTCTGGCATTTTTCTCCTCCTTTCCACGAACATTGCAGCGAATTCCGTACAATCACGTCATTTTGATTGTCTGAATTCAAGGAGAATAATTTCGAGTGGTTATCAGGGTAATTTTCGAAATTAGAGAGTGAAAGAAGGGAATGTCTTGAATTTGAGAACTGATTTGAGAGGTTAATTCGTCATTCTTCGAAGCTTCATTTTGATTCGAGCATTTAGTGGTTAATAATTGGAGAGAATAAAAAAAAATGTCTGAATTTATTTTTCGGTGAATAAATTCATGGATCTCCTTTTATCATCAAACAGTAAAACCTACTTTGCCGAAGGAATTGAATTGATTTTTCTCCTTAGCTAGACAAATAATTTTGATTTCTTCTTATTCTTTCGTCTTTCTCTTTCTCTCTTTCACGTTTGAATCATTTTATCCGTGGGTGTCTGGAAGGTAGGGATCGGAGAGGCGGATTTAATCTTCGTCGAGGGCGTGTAAAACGGGACACGCTGAGGGATAGAATAGAAGGAATGAGAGCCAAGAGATTTTTCACGAAAGGGAAAGAGCAAACAATAATTAAAATCCACCAGCGGTTCCACATTTCCCTAATTTATGTTCGTCTTCTCGTTAACTCAACGGTATTCCATTTTATGTTTATTCTCGGGGGTTTCCTCCTTCATTTTTTTATTCTCTCGTTCAATGACTAGGAGTGGGAGAAAAATAAATGAAAGAAAATTGTGGAGAAACTTGAGGCGTTCTTTTACACTTGATGTAGATTAAGAACCCTTTTTATTATTCAATGGTCAAGTTCCCATCGGCTACTAGAATCTCAAGGATTTAAAATATTCACTTTTAAATGTGAAAATGTTATCTCGATAAACATCACAGATCCACTTAAATATTTCCAAAATATTCAGACGTTTTCTTTTATTTTTTCGGACAAAAAAAAATACTTAAAGGATTCAACAATGTTTTGACAGGTTTGCCATTGTTGGAAATTGATAACTGATCGCGGATTATTTATTCAAATTGTTGAGTGTTTATTTTTGAAAAGGCTGCATTTCGTTGCTTTCGCTTTTGAAAATACAACTCTTTCCTTTTGTTGGAAAATTGAAGGGAGATTGTTGGAAGAATTAAGAAAATTCCCTTTTTCTCCTTTCTATGGAATTTTTTTTTGGACGGAAACTTTTTGAAAATAATGTCGTTATTTTTCTTTTTGTCTCGTGAAACAATATAAAATGTAAATAATGACTACACCTTCCGAGAGATTCCCAAAATGGCAGGTTGAAGTATCACCATGGGAGTGTTTTTCATATACAGGAAAAGGAATGTAGGAAAAATCGTGAGAAAGGGGATGAAATGGAAGGGTTGCTATGGTTACCATCAAGGGATGAAAACCTTGTTGGGACTCAACTTGAGTTCTATCAAGTGAAGGGTTAATGAGATTGGTCCTCGTAATGCTAATGGGGACTCATGCATTGTTTATATTTATTCGACTCATCTACCAATTTTTCTTCATATTCTCAATGTTCTGGTTATTATTTTCTCTTGCTCAACGAATGTCTATTGAGGAAATGGAAGCTTTGAATTTAATGGATTCAACGGTTCATTGGAGTTTTAAACATTCGCATGCACGACCCCATTTTTTCCATGAGGTCACTGGTCACTATTGAAAGAATTGACCTAACTGAAAGTTTTTCAGACTCTAGGAACACCTGGACTCCTTTGACACATCGCAGAGCAATTCGATTCGTTTTTGCTTTCAACGATTTTTAGGGAAATGATTTCTGATTTCTTATTCTTCATTTGGGAGGTTGAATAAACAATTTGAGCAATGAAGTGGCGTTTCATATAAGTGGTAAATCGTTATTTCCAAACAGTTTTCTTCGAATATCCTGAAAGTTATGAATAATAGAGGAATTTTTGTAATAAACTTGTTCTCAACTCTCACTTCTCCCAACGAAAAATGTTCTGCGAAGTTTTCTCTATCTCACTCAGATTCTGAGATATTCGGTGAAGACGGGTCGAAGTGTGGAATCGATTAATGACGTTTTGAGGTAGTATTTCAGAGTACGTTCGATAAAATAGGAAAAAATGTCAATTTGTAGGATAATTTTCAAATGATTGCTGATAATTCGGAAGAACGTGCTTCAAAAAATTGGTTACACTATTTAAAAGTTGTGTCTTCAGCTTGTGAATATTTTTTTTTTAGTTTTGCAATGTTTGTACATTGCGACTCTCTTATTACATGAACGAGATAGAGAAAGAGGCAAATAGTTACGACTTCAGTCGGAATCATTGATAATAATAAAATTTCAACATTACAACAACTTCCACATTCTAACTAAACCTCTGTAATAATTTTTTTCAAATTTACTAACACATTAATTAAAAAAAAAATAAAATTAAGAGAATAATGACGCGTACCGCGTTAAATATATCTCGTCAAATTATAAAAGATTGATGATTAATGATGAATCGAATCAAGATAGCAATAATGGAGGATTAAAAATCGCTATGATTGTTTTATCAATATCGCAGGATGCAACAGATAGAATTCCATTACAATTTTGGAATATATGAATGAAAAAAAAATAGAAAGTAGAAATATACGCATAATAATGAGATTGATATCGAGGCGTGAATACTAGAATCCTCAACATAAAATATTAAATTCTTAAACTCCAAAAAAATAATAAAATTGTAAGAACAGTTTAAATCAATTTTTCCTCGCGCAACGATATTGGATTTCAATAAACCTGAGCCAAAGTGATGGCGCGTTCCACACACGTAAGTCGAATGTGTGGTGAAATCCGTGGGTGGAGGGAAGGAGGTGGGAAACAGAAGGATGAGGTGGCCCCACGTGCGGGGCTGCTGCCTGTTGCTGCTGAAAATGTCTTGAATGCCAGAGTGTATACTACGGATGTGTATGGATGGTGTGGAGTTGGGCCTCCCAATGGGGTGGTTCTCAAAGATGTTTACGAGAACGACGAGAGTTCGATCCCTCACTTGGCAGTTTATCGCAACCGAGAGCAGGGACTTTATCGAGTGGATGACATTTTTTTTATCTTTTTCACGTCTTACAGCGCTTCTTTTTTATTTCTCTTGGGAATATATGCTCCATGAACATCTGTATTCTCCCGAAGATTTTGTATTATTTTTCGTATGATTCTAATATTATTTTCATATTTCCGTTGAATTATTGATGGAACGCCTTTTGTGTAACTTTCGGTATTTTTTAAAGGTTTAGTTTGAATTATTGTGAACAGATTTTTCCGTTCTACAGAATTAAACGGTCATTTTTCCCTACAATTTTAATGGTTATTGGACGACACAACTTTCAAGGGAGGTCGCAGGACCAATTTTCACTGAAATGACGACTTCCACTCGTCAACGACTTCTTTTTTTAATGAAGCAAAAGCGTCGCTTGTGTCTCATAAAAAACGTTCAATTTACATGATTTATGAATGGAAAATGAAGCTCTCTGATTTATGAATAATTTTTGAATGGAGGGAGTAAAAAATGCAGCTTTAACCGGTTGCATATGGAATTATTTTAAAGTTCAGAAATAATATGTGGATAATGAAAAGGAAAATATTATTTTTGATAAATGGTTTTGAAAAAAAATTAATGCATTATGAATAATTTCACTACACAACTGATAACAAAGAACTTTCTATGTTTATTTTCTCGACACGTGTTACACCCTCGGAAAAAATTAAAAAATGCGCAGTGAAAAAATTTTGTTAAAATATGAGGGGGATCGCGGAGTGCCGGTTAGGGAGAGTGGACGTAAAAAATGTGGAAAGGTCCCGCAATAAAAAGGCAAAAATGACCGTAACGGTCGACGGGCACGAGATAAAAAAAATTGAAAGCAAAAAATGTCACGAGTTGAGAGGAGTGAAAAAAACGGTTAAAAGAGATACAAAGATTCAAAGTGGACACGGGACGGTTTTTTCATATTTTTTTTCTCTTAAAAAAATCAAGCAGATGCTGAACCACGTTTCGCAATGGATCACCAGATCTTTCGCTTGTGGCAAACACGTGTCTGGATTAAATTTTTTCATTCAAAACTTTCCTTCAACAAAGAAATCGGAAATTTTCCAGAAAATAAATTTTATTTCTTATTAATTTTCCTTTCCTTCACTCAATATATTCAAACTTTTATTGGAAAAATTCCGTTCCTCGGAATAGATCGCTTTAAAAAAGACAGAGTGACTCAGTGAAAATAATTCATCACTCCTAAAGAACCTGCGTTCTAAAAAAAGGGAGAAAAAAAGTAGTGAAAAAAACTGTGACCCCACATTAGAGGCAACTCTTTCAGTTAAGCCCAAACGGGTGACCCTTTTTTTCTCCTTATCCTTTAGCCTACACCCTTTGAATCCCTCCTGCCAATCACAGCAGGACTACACTAACTCTTTCACGCTCCCGTGACTCTCCCTGAATTACCATTTTCATCGTTTTTTCCCCCGTTTTATTAACGTAGGTGATGAAAGGGGTTGGATGAGTTCGGATAGGCGCAAGGTGGATTTCGAAGCAGGGTGGTTTCAATGTGAGAGCAAAGTGTCTGGGACAATGAGAACCCTCCTAAACTCACCAATCCCATCAAAGGGTTATGCTAACCCTTCCGGCAAATATTACGTGAGCATCAACCCTTTTATAGAATTATTTTGGTGATTTTGTATTGGTTAGATTTTCGAGGCAATAGGCGTGGTTTTATACCTCAAAAAATAATACTCGTATCCGCGAAACTTTGTTTAATTTTATCGCCAACAGCTCTTGAAAAATTCAATGATTAATATCGTAAATTTCATGGGCCAATGATCAAATTCTCATTGGATCCTCTTGCGGTGAAAGTAATGAAAGAATAAATATTTAATGCACCGAGAGTATAATTACATTGCACGGCTTTACCGGAGACACAAAGAGGATCAGGGGGAGAACGAAAAAAAATGACGCACTTGAAGGGGAAGAATAGGAAGTTGGCGAGATGAAGAAGGAGGTGGGGACAAGTGTGCTGATTTAACTGTTAGGCCCTTATGCTGAGTAAAAAGCACTTGTGAATAATTAATTTGCCAGTGTTACAGTATTCACTACGGTTTTTAATGGTTAAAAGCATCTTGAGGTGTAGCCACTGTGCATGGAGAACGAACAAAGAACGTTAATTTCTCTTTTTTTTTCTTCCTCTTCTTGGCTCATTTATTATGTTTTTATTGCCAGTGTTGACACTGGGTTAAATTAATATCATTTTATTTCATCCAAGAATAAATATCAAACGTGTCCGGAATTACTTTTCGTGGTTGAAATAATGTAAATTAATACAATATTATTTTCTAACAATTGAATGATAAGATATTCAAATAAAAGGAACCCTTCTGTCAAACACTACTTTGATCATCAAACCGTTGAAATTGAAAAATTCCATTGAACCTGTCTAAATAATTGGAGTGAAATCGATCGCTCGAAGTACTCTCTTTCATGGACCGCACGAGCTGTTAATAAGATTTGCGAGAAAAAAAAAATATACTCTTTCTGTATTTTTTTCAGTACAATAATTGGCGAACGAATATTTTCCTCTCTTCATTTTTCTCATTCTGAATGATCAAAAGGAATATTGGTTTTCCAAACGAGATTTTTTTTATTCTCATTTTTTCTCTCCTTCTTGTAAGGACTCTGGGAGTGGCAAATAATGACGTTGGTAGTAAGTATAAAGCTACATTGGGAAGAGTGAAGTATCCAGGGTAAACTGAGTCTCTCCCTTCTGTACTATAATTTCGAAGAATGAGATAACGCCAACACACATTCGTCCACGTACTCGTATTTTTTCGGAAGTCGCTACAGTTTTCTTCTCTCATTTTTCCCGTTTTTTTCCTCTCTTTCATCCCTCAAGGTCTTTTCTCTCCACTGCAGAAAATGAGGGGGTTGTGCGTTGGGGTTACACGAAGGGGGAAAAACTGAGGCTTTTTTCTCTTCCATGCTCTGTGCAAGTTGACCAGCCCATACGGCCATTGGTCGACCAGTAACTCTTGTGTGTACTGATCAATAAATCGTTCTTGCAACTACCAGTGTTGGGGAACTAACTCACTCACCCGAGGACACCCCTATGCCTCTTCACAAGGAGTATATATAGAGTAGGCGGTGAAGAAAGAAGAGAGAAAATAGCAAAAAAACACTAAAATGGCCGACGAAAGTTCCGTTTAGCTCACTTAAGAATGAAGCAGAATTGGAAAAAGTTAAGGTTTTCTTTACCATTAAAAGTTTTTTTAACTGAGTTTTTATTTTTTTTATTTTGAATGAATCATTGTTTTTTAGATCGATTGTATAGTTGATTCATGAACAATTTTTCTTCAAACGGAAAAATTTACTGAATGAGGAATTGTTTATGCGAAACTTCGGAAAGAAAAGTAGTCATTTACGTTTGTTTCTATTGATCTTGAATTCCTTATTCTTACCAATCAAATTTTATTATTGGATGATGTATAGATGGTTTTTATTCACACGTGGGTTGTGAAAACCAGTGGAGAATATTTTCACTGTATATTTCTAAAATGATGATAACTCTGTCGTTGATCGATGGATACACGTTAGTTTATGGGAATAAACAAAAAGTTAATGCTGCTAGTACAAATGGAGGAGCGAAAATATGCCATCGGTCATCGGTATTGTCATATGTGGAAATATTATTTCGGTTAAAGTCACGGGGGAAATAAAGAATATTTCCGTACGTGTCTCGGAGAATTAGAATTGTGTAAATATGATTAAAGGGGCAAATAATATTTGAACAATTAATCTATGACTTGAATTTTACCCGAAAATTTTTGGAATGAAAAGTTTTCGAAATAAATAAAATGAATAATTTTATTCATCTTCTATAATTCCATGAATGCACCAAATTCAAAGGTAAAAAAAATAGAATATGTCTTGGAAGGAATAACGAAGAAAAAAGGTGCATAAAGGATCGTAGAGGGATGTTTTTCCGATCGGTAGGTTTTTGCCGGGGTTGCACAATCGCCAATGCGTTTTCCCAGAACCATTGGTATTTTTAACAATGGCCTCGGGTTGCGTCCCACCAGGTAAAGCCACTTTGAATACGCATAACGATCGTTCATTGTCGTAAGGGAATTTGAAAAAAAGAGCGGGGCAGAGAGGGAGGAAACGGCTCGCGCGTGGAACGACCCTCATGGTCCTTTTTATTTTATTTTTTTTTACGAGGATGCATAACGAAAAATATCGACGGCATTTACGGATTCGTGATGCAACTGATTTGAAAAAAGGGGGAGAATGTGAAAGCTTTGAGAATACCACTGTACGGATTTGAATTGTTTGTTTGTTATTGGTGAATCGATATATCCCTACTTTCGAAAATATCATGTGAATCTTTTTCTGAAAATTGAAAGAATAGAAACACAATATTGATACCTTGATAAATAATGAAAATTAATAAATCATCAGGAGCGAAAGAGAAGAAAAGAAAACATTGAGAAACTTTAGACGAGAAAATAAATATTGTATATATACACCAAGAAAAATAATAGATGAGGGAATGAGAAAATGATCGAGCATGTAATACTTCATCGGAGTAAATTCCTTATACCTTTTTCACTGTATTTATATTTCCGTTGTTTTTTTTCTTCATTTTTTCCTTTTTTTATCATATATTTCGTTTTTTTTCTCATTCTTCTTTTCATCTGCTCCCTTCACCCGGGGCATTGCACGCTGTTTCTACTGTAGTCCAAGTTTGTTTCAGCAACTTAAGAAGACATCTAGAAACGTTCTCAGTGGGATAAAGGGGGGTGGGGATATATATATATGTCTCAAGTCCATGGATTAGGGTCTGGTTGCCCTGGTGACGAGTTTACCTCCAGGTTCTTCCCCGTTTCTTTCTCCCCTTAATGGTTTATCTCGTCTATTTGTTTACCCTTTACTCACGTGAACACGTGGATGAACTTGGCGGATATATTTTCCGTTTTATCAGATGACTATTTTTCTGATTGATTCACTACACTTTTTCTACTATTATTATTTATCATTGAATTTTCAAATGTTCAATTTAATGCGAGCAATTTAAAATTCAACTATTTTCTTACAAATTCATGGAAAACTAGATGTTACAGTGAAAGAGTCGAACTGCATGAAGACCCTTTGATAGCCGGACAGGTTTCATTAGCTGTTCTTTTCCAGTGCTGACAACATCAAAGGATACTCGCTAAAGTTTTTTTTCCTCTGATGAACTTTGCCATTAAAGGGAAAAGAGCTACCTATCCCCATCTTGCAGTATATTTTCCTTCATATAATCGAATCTACCCTCTGTAATACCTCCCTGACATTAAGATCTTTCTGTCTGATGTTGTTAAAGAAAAAAGAAGAAAATATAAAAAAATGAACGGGAAAAAGTTTAATTTTTTTTTCCCAACGAAATTTCAAAGCATCCTTTTAAACATTAGAATTTTCCATTTCATAACAAGATAGAGAAAATGTTTACTTTAATTTTTTTACTGAGACCTCTTTGAATTTACAGTCTTTGCTTGCGCATGGAAGCTATTTTCCTTTAAATTTTCATTTAAAAAAAGGAATCAATAGGAAATGAAAAAAACACGTGGGAATGAATGAAGCCCGATGACCCAAATATGCAGAATCATTTTAGGGTATCGTCTGACGTACGAGGAATGGTGGATAATTTTAATTTGTAGGGATTCAAGAATGCCCTCAACTCTGTCATCCTCTGGATTAGAATATTCGATTAAAAAATATAGAACGAAATGGTATAGAAATAAAGATTCAATTATTTTTCACTTATTTCAACTTTTTAATTACATTTAATGTTCTTTAAACGAATTCTTTTATTATGAGAATTGAATGAGATTTAAAGCAATCTTGGATGAGCCACCGTTGGAGCGGCTGAAGCAAAAGTAATTAAAAATCTTCATTAAGATAACGCTGAATAAATTAGAAAATACATTCAAGAAGACTGTTTTCTCATTTAAGAAGAGAAGGGAATTTAATTTTTTTTCTTCCTCTGTTATTCTTTATTCTTCTCATTCTTCTAACGTGATAATTTTTATTTTCGCTATTGAGGGCTCGAAAATTTAATGAAACAATAACAAAGGTAATTTTCCTGCAGCGGAAAATGGAGTAAACAGTGGCAAAAGTGATTATTCCTCTCGAAAAGTAAATAAAAATATTATGCAACTTTGTTTTTCTTTTAATTTTTATTCAATCTTTAATTTTCACCTCGTTTATTCCTTGGGAAATTGTTAGGGAGGATGTTTCTTAACAAGTTGAATAGGAGAGGTTCGTTGGACGTTTAGATTATATAATGGCGTCGACGGCCATCGTGAAATAGCCCGAGCACTTTATCCACAAATTCTACCCTTGACGCAAAAGTCACCCCAACGTTGAAGGTCCGGTTTTTTTTCGCTCTCACACCACACCCTCCATTTTAAGGCACAGACGCACAACTGACGACATTGTTGAATTTACGAAAAATTGTCGAATGGACACTGTGGACCAATGTGGCAGCTGGTAAAACCCTTGACCTCACAGTTCACAGAGAGCAGTTGAGAATTTTTTTTTACTTAAAATTCAACGAAAAATCGGACAGTTAATGCCGTAACGAATTAAAGGTTCATTCAAAAATGTCAAAAATGGAACCGACTAATCTCTTAACGAGAGGAAAAGAAAATTAATGTAATTTTATCGCTCTTTCCTGCAGCCTTTTCCCGGAATTTATTTCCTGATTTTTTCAGTGGATATAATTAGTACTAACACACATTTATAGTCTCAAACCCCATTTTAATTTTTTTAGTCTTTGAAGAGAATGAAAAAAACATAAAATATAGTTGAGGCTGGTGAGAGTTATACCCTCTACTCATTGTCTTCCCTCGACGCACGTCAACTGGGCACGTGGATACATAGTTTTTTTTTACTTTAACATTATATTTAGCTTCACGTTTTTTTACTTCTCTCATATTTGCTCAGCCCCTCTCAATTCCACATTATTTTCAGAATTTGAAAATGTGTGGAGGATCGAAAAAACGTTTTTTGAGGATTTGTTACATGGGGCACGCGCGCATATGCAAGTTTCGAATGCATGATTTTTGGGGAGAATTTTTTTTCGGAATTAATGAAAAAAAAACAATGAAAAAAAACGAAGTGAGTGAAAAAGTGATGTGGTGACAGTGGATACTTTGACAAAAATTTTACTTTCGGGGTAAAGATAGGAGACATTTGGTGAGGATGTTGAATGTCAACGATTTTACATGTCAATTTAAATTGAAACAAACATTATTAAACCATCTAATTGAACTGACTGAAAAAAATCGGAGAAAAAAACATTTTCGACGCAAATAAATCATAGTTTGAAGTGTCCTCGTTTCGTTCTATGCAAAAGGATAAATATCCTCATTCCCCAAGATTTTTCACCCTAAAATCCTATTTTACACTCCAATATTTCCGACAATGAGAGCGAGAGTGTCCACGGGTTCATTTGCCCGGCACAAATTACACAGAAAAAAAAATGTAGCGAGTGTCCTCGTGTTATTAGGCTGGCATTACAGTGACAGTAAGAAGGCATTAGTGCCGCCGCAATCCCTTCCATCGTGTACTGGAGCGTGGGCGTAAGGCTCTATATATTCTCAACGAGTGGAGTGAGAAGAAAAAAAAAACGTAACGTCCTTGCAATCCAACAGTGAGTTTATCCGATCTCCGTGGCCGGGCCAGTGTCTAACCCTGAAGGTGGCGTCACCCATTCTAACCCAGCCAAGCACAGATACTCTTGTTTGGTGAAAACACCGTGTTTACTTTCATTGAAAAGATGAGAAGGAAGAAAAAAATGAAGAAAAAAACCGCAGAGAAACACAAATGCGGTATTTACTGTATTTTACGTTTGCACTACTGTCGTCTACACTGCGGGCGTCTGCATTGTTCTTAAGGATGAAAGGTTATTGGCAACTAGCCAGGCGTATACTCCCTTACACCTAATCCGGTAATCTCCAGAAAGAAATGGAGCTGTTTGTAGCAAACAGATCGTAAGACTGCCATTGTACACCTCTTACGTTTTATTTTTTCGTAATTTTTTTGAGACACTTTTTTTCAATGGGAACAAATTAAATAAAATCATTAAAAAAATATTTACACTGGAAAATTTGGGCGGAATTAATCGTTCAATTCATTGAATGATACTCTATCTGAGAGGGAAGGGAAATTGAAAATTTGTGAAAATTTTTTATCAATTGGTTTAATTGTATTCTTCAAATGACTCATGTATTCAGAGCACACGCGATACTCGTCCCGGTAACGATAAAACTCCTTCACCACAAACGGGTGAGGCATACGATAATTGTGGTGAAGCACGCGACCCCCTGCAAATACACAGGAGGGATATTTCTAGGGAAAAATGCGTGAGAAACTCAGCCTAATCGGGGAAATGCACTCGATAATAAAATAAATACGAGAACATTTTTCGATTCTTCATTCTCAATTTTTTTGTGTTTTTTTTTGAAGGTCGAGGGCAAGGAAGAATTTTCCATACAGACAAAGATGCACAAAGGATGAAATAGAGAGAAAAAAATGTTCCTCGGGTTACTGTCTGTGGACCGTTCTCGTTTTACATTCAGAATCAAGGGGGCAAAGATTTGCGCAGAAATTCAAAACCTATACCCCAGTGACGTAACAATGGTTAGTACTGAGGAAACTCCTTCCGCCCACAATAGCCAAGCCTATCAAGACTTTTCCATCTGGAGGATTTTTTTTTCTTAAAAAAAAAAATTTCTTCTTAATTTTTGAGGTAGAGACGAAGAATTCAGTTGATCAACAGCATTGTACTTTTTTGGAGGCAACGAAAAGAATTACGTAAATATTTTTATTGGGTAAAAAAGTCCGTATCAAGGTCATTCTTCATGAATATCCAATGAAAAATTTAACGTTAATTAAATTGTTTTTTTTTTACAGAAATATAAAGAAAAGGCTGACGTTGATTATGTTTGACAGCTTCCGTGTAATTTTCTAGGAGCACTCACCTATTCTCTCCATTTTCCCCTGTAAATCCCTTTTATCTATTTCTTTCTGGAGCGCCCGGACCTACCTTCCTTTTCTAGTAACCCGAGTTCACCAAAAGAAGCGTCTCCTAACGGCTTATTGAACTGATGAATAGTAAATCTCAAATTAATAGAGGAAATTCGTTGAGAAAAAAATTTTCCCTCCATTTAAAATTGGTGAAATACACTTTTTCTTGCTCTCGGAGTATTAAAATTCAATGCCAATGCTACCGGCAGTCGAAAAAATTTATAACTGAGAACGATTGTATAATGTAATAGTATTGATGGTGGTTTCGCAAATTACCGTGTATCCCTGACTCATCGGTGGTCGGTGAGCATCTGGCGTTTGAAATATATAGTGGTGCACGAAACGCGTGCCACTGTGATCGTTGCGTGCATTGAAAAAAGCCCAGTATTTCACTTGGATGAAACAAAAAAATAAAAAAATCGAAGCGCCACAGGTAAAGAGTCTGGACAGACTAATAGAGGCGTGGAGAGCATCGATAATTTAGGAGAACAATGAATTTCAAATAATTCTTCACATTTCGGTGTATTTTCATGATTATTTGGGAATTAAAACGTTCAGAAGATAAGGTAACATAAATATTCGGAATAGAATGTTCTACATAATTTATTATCCATTGAGAAGATAATTTTTTATAATAATCATTGCAACCGACTGATAAAACTATTCATTGTCATATATGTTTCATGGAATGAATATCGGTTCAAATGAGTAAAATATTTCGGTTCGAATTTTTTCAACAATTTCATTGAAGAACCGAGGAAATTTCTAGTGAGAAACATGCGTCAGAATTTATTTTTTGGATTTTTTTGGAAATTCGACCTTTTTGGCTGAAAATTGGAGGCATTCTCCCTTGAATTTTTGGATATTTTCCGTTTTTTTTTGCGAATACCGAAGGTTTTAATAATTGTAGCAGGAAAAATCAGAAACAAGCTCGAAGGTGAGCTCATTTCTTATCGATTTGAGGTGGTTTCGAATTAGTTTTCATAATTTTTTTGGGAGATATGTGAGAAAACCTGATTTGTACAGAGTGAGCTACACTGTTAAAAAATTATCATTTAAAATTGAACGAAAATATTGAAATATTTAAAAAAGTTCAGTTAAATTGAAATTTCATGAAACTTCTCTTTTTGAAGTTCATTTGCATAATAAAAAATTCAAGTTCATATATTATTCAATTTTCCAATTATATTTGAAAATTAAGATTGCTCGTTGGAATTTCAATGCTTGTAGAATCTTGAAAATCATATCATCCTTGAATTTTTCCTGAGAAAAACAATTTCAAAGATAATTTTGTTTTCACTGGAATTGAAATTCCGATACTGAATTTTCAATTATTTTTTTCACAGTGTAGAACTTCCCCATAAATTCTTGGGCAATTCATTAACAACCACCGAAACCAATGGGAAACGAGCACTGCTTCGAACTTATTTTTTAATATTTTGCGCGATGACCATTAAAATCGGGAATATTCTTTGAAAAAACTTGAAATTTTCAAAAAAAAATCCCAAAAATTAATTTTGACACATACATCCCATCGCAAATTTTCTATCTCCTCAATAGAATTATTGATAGAATTTTATCTTGTACCGTCTCATTAGAATCTCTATTCTACTTGGCTCATCCCTATAAAATATTATTTACTCAATTAATTCCGCAAAAGTATCCGTCTCATTATTGAACTCATGATTGATGAATTCCCATAAAAATTATAACTTCCACTTTCTTTCTCGATAACACCGCTCAATTAAATTAACAACCAAGAATGTTATGAGGGTCTGTCTCGTTGAAGAAGCATCGAGACATTATGCAAGACTTGTCGTATTATACTCGAGATTGAAATTTTTCCTCTGAGGGTAAGAATAATAATAAAAAAAAGAATAAAAAAATATATAACTTCGTCGGCATAACAATTGAAAGTCTTCCGACGCCGCACGCCGTGTCTCCTGACGCTGATAGAATGACGTGAAACGATCGTTACCCATCCAGGGGCGAGTCTCAGTGAGGAACGACGACACTAACGACCCTTCTGTACCCTTCTCGATTGAGATTTCATGGCGATCTTCTTATACACTCCCTTCTACCAATATCTTCTCTTTTTTCCTGTTCCCGGTACATTTTCTTCAGAGTGATTTCTTCACAATTTATGTCAAATAATTGGATGAAGCATCCCCTTTCAATTTTAATTATTTTAATAGAATGGAAAGGATACAAAAAAGTTATTTTTCAACTCAAGGGCCAGATTAGAGCTCTTTCGCTCATCGAAGTGGTTTGGCGGTTGGAAGCGACATAAATTTACCCGTAGAAACCAACAGCAGTGACCTTGGGCTTTAAAAAGAGGTTGCGGAGGTAAAAGTCGTAAAGTCATGATCACTTGTGGATTTTTTTTTAGAAGCGGGAAAAGATTTAGTTATTTTCCCATGAATGAGAATCCAATCAACAAACTATTAGAAAAATATAGTTGAATACTTTTTTATTTTATTTTTTCATCGAGAAATTTTGATAGATTGAGTGGAAATAAATTGCGAGTGAAATTGATGAATGAAATTGACATAAAAGGGGAGTTTTACGTTAATTATGGGTTTGAGTCTGAATCCCTCTGAAACGAATAGCCGGTTATTTTTTTATTCTGTCCTGACCTTGCTACCATAAGGCACTCAAACGTGAAATTTTGGGAACAATTCTGTAATAGCACTGTATTCGATGTATTCCTATGTTCGAATGAGGAAAAAACTTTGAAAACTAGCTGAATGAATTCTGAGAAGGATTGTGACGTCTTCCCCCCCCCCCCCGGTCCTTTGACTCCTTAGGAGTTAATTGTGACATCTGTGAGGTCCTTTGATTCTTTCACGCTTCCGAAAGAATTTGGGTCAGAATGAGGGTTGAAATTGTAGTGGGAGGAAAAGTTCTCTTTTCGGGTTGAAATCGCTTGGTTAAGGGGAGCGATACGCGATTTCTCGGTGATTTAGTGGATCCAAAAGTACCATAAAAGAACCACCCAGAAGCTCAACAGATTTTCCTTGTTAGAGTGAAAATTAAAAGAGAACAAAAAAAACTACAGAAAAGATTTTTTCTTCAACGCGAAAGAATTTCGTTCATCATGATGACATAATCAGTCAAATCGTTCACTAACCCATGTAAAATTGATAATAATCTTCTGACCTAACTGAACATACAGTCTGCATCCTTTCCACATTCTTTCCCTCTTTTTCTCCTTCTGTCCTGAAAATTCGCGTGAAAATGTACATTTTCAAAGGACAAAAATCGTTAAACGACACAGCATGAGAGCAAGGATTTATGACAACGGCATGGCTACTTCTGGTTAGTGTGGATGGACCAGAAGAGGCAGAAGAGTACTTTAGGCGCGTGGAGATGGAGGAAAAAAAACCAGAAGTCGGCACCATTTGTCTCTCGAGTGTCACTTCACGAGACACGAAACTTTCACTCGTACAATGTCAAACGTACGTTTTCTACGGAGTTGAACTGTGCGAATGCCCAGCGGGAGCGATCATATTCTCTGGTGGCTTCTCATTCATGAAAGTGCGCCCCCGCACGAGGCCCTGAGGCAAATATGTTTGTTACATTGTTCAAGTATACAAGAATCGTTTACATTTTTCATTTTTCAATTTATCACTTGACACGAGGCACATTTGAATATTTTTGGTGTATCTATTCCTGCTAAACATTCCCTCCATTCATGTTGATCTGATTATAAATTATTTGGAAGAGTCGAAGAGATGGATGTTGTTTCTTTTAGTAGGAAATGAATTTTTATAATTTTTACAATGTAGAGAACGAATTCTAGGCGAGTTTCAGAAAAAATCTTGTTCCACTGAATCAAGATATCCAATGTGCAGCTCAATTTCCTCAGTCAACAAAGGGTTGCCGCATAAGGTTGAGGCAATCCTCGTAATCCATGGAACGAATTATCTAAATGCGTAACTAACTTACAACCTGGCTACTCATGACGGACCTCCCAGTTCATAATACAAAGAATATCTGAGATGTCATCTATTCTCAGTACACGATATATCATCGATGTAAATGTTTCGTTGCATTGAGCTCACTTCATCTGAATTTATGATGAACGTCTTCATGGTACTTTATTGATTTTATGAAGTCAAGAGGTGAATTTTGTACGCAAATCATCGAGCTCGAGAGACCCCTTTCGCTTCTTTATTTGACGGAGTACATCCGGAAAATTTACTTTCATACATTTTAACATTCTTCTCATTCAGTCTTTGTATAAGAATTTTAAAATACTCCGGTGAATGCTTCTATCGCTTTGGTAAATTTCTTTCTTAAAAAGACCTTCACAAGATTATTGTTGAGGAAAATGTTTTATAAAATTGGGAATTTTATAAAAAGAATAATAAAAATACTCGGAAAAATCATAAGTATGGTCTTGTTTTTTTTCACTCGTTGAGGAAAAAATGAGAACTCACTTGGGGCTGAAGAGTGTTTCTCTTAGACTCCTTTTTTTGCAGTACGGTTGCACCCTCACGCGGGGGAGGTGAACGCTGTGGAAATTTATCGTTTCCTGTGCATGGTGCAAAGGAAAGAATGAAAAAAGAGGACTCACCAATTCGGCTCGGTTAACGTCTCAGAAGGCACCGAGCGCAATTTGATTCCGGAGAGAAAATGAGAATTAGTGGTTACGAAAGAGAAAATTCTATGAATCTATGTATAACTTAACTGTGTCTGATCTATGTATAAACAACGATGAAAGATTAATTTATTGGCATTATTTTACGTAAACCAACATAGTCTTGATAATTAAATTCCATCAAAATCATATTAGCATTAAGAACATTCAAAAAATTAGAAGATTCTAAAAATACAACAAATGAATTAGAATCGTTATCGTATTCATAAGAAAAAATGTCAAGATGTTACAAAGGTCGAATGATACACGATAAAAAATGTAATCACATTAAAGTTCTCACAATTCAAGGTCTCGGTTTAAGTGTGATATAACATGGCATGCATATGGAATTGAGTATTCGAATTGGTAATTCATTGTTCAGAAATGAAACTTGGATATCAAGCATACTCTCTGCGATGACATTGGCATTATTCACTGTTTCGAAAGACGATACAGAGTAGCTTCTTGAGATTTCGAGTGCGGAGGAAACAATTAATTCTGAATTGATTACTCAACGAAAAATGATACTGCCTAGTGAGAAAAATAATGTTGGTATCTTTTTGATAGTATTGCTTGTGGTATCGCCTTCTGCGGATGTAAGAGCACGAAATTCTGCAATTACTAATGAAGCAGATTTAGCGGCTGCGAGTTTCGTAAGTTGATATTCAAAGTAATGAAATTTTATAGCTTTCAAAATTGATGAACTATGGGTGAATTTATCAGTTTCAGCTAGTTCAACAATATGGACGTCGAGCAGAATGGCACAATGCGACAACTCTTGATGGCTACATATTATCAGTATTCAGAATACCTCCGAATCCTCAAGCATTGAATAAATTCCATAAAAATCCAGTGATTTTTTTACAACATGGATTGGCAGAATCAGCGGCCTGTTTCGTACTTTTGGGAACCAATGCAAGTCTCGGTAATGTTCTTACTTATTTACTTCTTAGTTATCGAGAGGAGCCGAAAAATTCCGTTGGTTTTTTGCACTCAAATACCCATCAATCAGCTGACACTCTAATCAGCTGAAAATTGATCTCAAAATACATCGCTTTTTACCCTAAAAGTTAGTTTCCCCAAAATTAAATCAATCTAAAAGTCAGACTAGGAATTAATGAAATGATTTTTTCAATGTTGGAAAATAATTGGATTCATATTGATAAATTATAATAGCATTCCTATTGTCGGATGCTGGTTATGACGTGTGGCTTGGGAATACTCGCGGAAATACATTCAGTCGGCGGCACAAAACATTGTCACCGGAGGATCAAAAATTTTGGAATTTTGGGCACGTATTTATTGATCAAATTACTTATCACTTACAGTTATAATGATCCATTTTCTTCAACAGCGGAGATGAATTCATGACGATAGATGTTCCAACGATGGTAGATTATGTTTTGGATTATTCGAAACAATCATCGATATCATATGTAGGACATTCTATGGGTGGTGCTGCAGGATTAATGTTGCTGTCTGAACGGAAAGACTACAACGATAAATTAAATTTGGCAATACTACTAAATCCAGTGTTATATTGGCGAAGTTCAAATATGCCGAGAACCGTGATAGCTACAACAATTCGAATTTTGAAAATGCTCCACCCAAGTGGTGAATTCGAATTATTGTCTCAAAATTCTTTGCTATCTTCATTTCTTCGAAAAGTATGTATGATAAGTAGTATCACTACAGAACTTTGTTACTACATTGCTGCATTCTTTTTTGGTGAGGACCGGGAACAAATTACTCCGGTAAATATTTTTGTTTATGATATAACTAACTCTTCAGAAATTATCAATAATTACTTAAGTTGCTAAAAAGTATCGGTCATTCCTTCAATAAATTGAAGAAATGACTACTTAATACATTTCTAACGCTAAAGTTTTATCAGCTCTGAGCCAACTTCTGCAGATTGCAAATTTAATTCTCTGAAAATCATGTTTCATCTATTTCATTCAACAATCACTGGAATTGAAAAAAAACTTGATAACATAATAAAAAATAGCTGTTGGATTTTCAAATAGAAATCAGAACATTAATTGACATTTGACCTGCAAAAATAACTGATAATAACCCATTGATAATTACATTGCCGGAATACATGAATACAGAGAAGTCAAAAATGAAAGAATATACCTGTTGATATGCTTTTTTTTCTTTCTGAGTCTTGAAAAAATTGATCGAAAGATTAAAAAAATATTGAAATTGGAACCATTACCGTACAATTAAAGTTGTTGCACAACGATAAGTCAAAAAGGTGAGGTGTCTTTTACAATGTCAATATCGAAATATTATTGTGTTTAAAAAGAATAATCGGCGTCTTTTTGCGCCATTTTTTGATTGTGATCATATATATCAATGAATTATTCAAAGGTTTAAAAAAGTCGTTTTTGGTTATCAAGAGTGATATTAATATTGACTTGAATTTGAAAAAAATTAATCAAAATTGTTTAGAATGAAAAAAAATTAACACAATTGTTATGATATTTTTCAATGTAAAACATTGTAATATTCTCATTGTATTTATATCATCGCTCTGGAATGAAAAGGTCGTGAAAAAATAGGAAACGCATTCCCTCTATCGCCCTTGTCTTTTTTTTCCAACACCAAAGTATCGTTTTGTCTGGTCTATGCAATTATTGTCCTAATTGGAAGCAAATATGTTTTAGGAAGCTCTGAAGACTTGGTTCGATCACTACCCAGCTGGTACTTCAGCTAGAACTTTATATTTTTGCCTAGGAGTATATGATACTGGTAAATGCTTGACAATCCATTTTTCATTCAAATTTAATATAGCGGGCCTAACTTTCAAGGGCCTTAAGTCTGCGATATGCAAATTTTGATACGTTTGTGTTTTTGATTAAAGGTATATTGCAACATTTCGACTACGGTGATGAGGAAATTAATCTTCAACATTATGGACAAGCTACCTCTCCATCCTACGACCTGAGTAATGTTGCAGTACCTCTTGTCTTTTTTGAAGCTCGAAATGACCCATTAGTGAGGCAAGAAGATGTAGAAAAAGTGCTGAGTGAATTGATTAATAGTGAAAAAGTCTTTCATGAAATTATTAATCATGATAAATTTAATCACATAGACTTTCTCGTTGCTAAGGACAGTAGAGCATTAGTTTACGATCGATTATTGGAAATTCTGTATGAATTTCACGAGAATCGAGAATATCAAACTTGTTCGTATGATAAAAATTAGTTTAACGTGAAATTCAACTTTCATGATGAAAAATGTGTAAGATAAGAGCAAGTACGATATCGTGAGGAAATATAAAATGTAAGTAATCAATACATTGAAAACTTTCCAAATAATATATTCTTCAACGCTATTTTTATTTATCGAGATATAATAAAAATATAGAATATAAATGACAATTCTCGTATATAAGGTAAAAGAAATCGAATAAGTCTCAGAGTACAATTTGAATAGAGAAGTGAATGGTAAAGAAAAGGAAAAGAGGAAAATAGAAAACTCGTGTATGCATCGACCGGACGCTGGCGTGTAGGGACGAATGGCAGAAAATAAGGGAAAAGGTTTGAAGAGGGGTGGGATACCTTTTTCTAACACAGAAATATACATAAGGGTAGCGCAAGAATATCAAAGGTACGACAGGGAAATTGAAAGGCTTTGTACGGAAATAAGAATGTATCGACTGGTACCGACATCTACTCGCCCCGGACATGATTCTTAAATCTTGAGTTTCGGTCTTCTCTCAACTGCTATATATTACATGTTATACATGCACTGAACCTCGAAAAAGAGGAAAAAAAGATACATTTGAGGATACCACGCGAGGGTACTCACATTCGTGATAAAAAAAATATGAGAATATACTTTGGATGATTCACTGATCTCGACTTTCGTCAGATTTATTTTTACGATAGGTGGTATAACCCTCTGTCAAAAAATATGTTAGTATTTTTTCTGAACATAGTTCACCAGATTTTATGATCATTTCGTTTTTTTTCTTTCCTTCTTTCTCTTGAAATAAAAATGAGGGAATATTTTCTCACGAGTCAAAAGTACCTGTTCTAAGGAATCTTTGTAAAAATGATTGTAATCTCGTTAAATCCTTACCGATTTTGCGATACAAATCCTAACCCTTTTCTCTTCCTGTAGTACGACACGAAGGATTCAATTCTAAAAATACATTCTCGAAAGGATCAATGAAACGGAAGTGATTTGTGTAGGTCTTGTGAATAGGGTATTAGCATCAATTAGGATGGAATTATCGATGTTCGAATAATAGAACGACACGCGGGTAATTCGAATCCTTTATTCATCTTAAGAGCGATATATGTAGCGACGATATTCGAAACGAGGAGAATAATCCGATTTAAATTTGCGCTATTTCTTGAAACATATGTAGACTCAAGTTCTCCACTCGATCTTTGTAGGTTTCGATGAATTTCACCATTTAATTTCCTTTCAAATTGTTCCTTTTTTCGATACCAATGATTATGAAATAAAATTAGAGAAAATTGGGAACTCGTGTTTGTTTTTTGGTGTTTGGAAACACAGCTGGTGATAATTTCCTTCTGACATTTTTTTGTAGGCTGTAGAGACTCTGGGCACGTGTCATCGAACAGCTTTGGCTCATCAGACTAATTAGGGGATATTGGAAGGTACCGGATATTGTAGGACACTGATAAAACATCAGGCTAATCATTTTATCGATCGATTTTCATGTGACAGCTTGCGAGTAGGAAAAACGTTATAATTGTCTATACTTTCATGGTATATATGTCATCCTTGGCGTTATAATTTCTCACAGAGAAAGGAAACAAATCATTACATGAGCGAAGATAGAGTGAACGATCGTTGTGAATGAGGTATTCTAAGGACTCTCTCTTTCGCCCTGTTTTCTCCATGAATTTTCTTGAACGACCACTTGAGGATCATAAACATAACGCAATTAGACAAAGTACCAATTTAAATGATACTTATTCCCAAATGCTCCACTATATATTATCTTAAAACCATTCAGTATCCAGTAACACAGTGATAAAGAGTTATCACGAAATACTTGAAGCAAGAAAATGGAAAATACCTCGTAAAGAAGAAAGGGTAGACATCGAAATGGAGACTGTGTCGCGACGTTTCGAGATTAAGAGAAAATCCTTTAAAGATGATTTCAAAATAATACTTCAGAATAAACATCGAAAATAAACATTTTGAGTAGTGGAAAATAGTGGTGATTCTGGATGATTTCGAATGTTGAACTTGTGTTCGAACGTAGTAGCTAATGGGCTGAAATCTTTGACAGATTCGGCGCTTGTGCCGAATGTCAAACACGTTTTAAGCTCGTCGCACTCTTCTTCGTTACTCGCTTGGTCGTTAAAACCCAGTAACTGGAGTACAACACTATTCTTCAGTCATATCCTCGACAGATACGACTGATGCAGGAGTTGTTTCCCCATTTTTTCTGCTTCATCTTCTAAATATTACTGAATGAAGTGAGCTTTTAAAGTGGAAGGGGAACGCGTAAAAGACGATCGTAAAGTTTGTATGGGGTAAGAAGCCTCTTAGTTTCACCAGCCGTTAAAAACGCACTAAACGAATACCAACCACTCCCACTGGCCATTAAACATATAAAAGTACAACACTATTTTTTATTCTCGAAGAAAAAGGGTTCTCCTTGGTTTAATTGATAATTCACGTTTCTTTTCTATTTTTACAGAACTATAATTATGTTGAAGAATTTAATTAAATCAATTGTATAATTTTTGGGGAAAAAATCCAATAATTTTTCTTTGAACTAAAGATTTCTTTTCCTTTGAGATTCTGACAGATTTTCAACCAAAAATGTATCATTAACATTCTGATGTATTTTTAATGATGCTCGTTTTCACAGTTTTAAAACTTTTTTCTTATATCAAAAATGAAAAATTAATTTATGAAAGGATCGTGACAGTTCTCATGACAAATGGATAGTGTTGAACGCCTCTTTATTAAAATCGTTCGGGTTAGAATTTAATGAAGGGTTCCTTGAATGTTAACATGCTTGAAGCCGAATAGAAATAAAAAAAATGTTCGAATTGAATTATTTATTTTGATGAGGTGTTGATAAAGGGGTAATTATGAAAATAATGCTTTGAAGCACCTGGATAGTAGGGTTATGATTATTTCGAGACCTGGACGAGTTTTGATCGCTCTGGTGAGATATATGACCCTCATGCGATGAAAGGATTGGATATGGCCTTTAAATGAGTGGGTGGAATCACTTGAATATTCATCGGGCAATTAGTTAATATGCGTGTTTTGGATTGTCAACACGTTTGGAAAATTTGATGAATTCAATTTATTCATTGTTTCTCATTATTTTCATTGAATAATCAAAATTACTGTCTTTCATTAGAATGAGAAAACATTAGATATTTCAATGTATTGAATATTTTTAGAAAATTTCAAGGAAGTGAAGAAATTCAAGCGGTCTGTTTTTGATTCTTCGGTTGTAATCTCGAGAGGATTTTCAAAAAGGGGATTTCTCGTTTTTCTCTTCTCTCTTCTTTTTTTTTTGAAAATGTGTGGGAGAAAAAAAAGGTGCACTTGGATGAATGACGGAAGCGAGTTTTCGACGCACTCACCATCGACTATTGGGGCTTGGATTTTTTCTCCCCATGGGCACGGAAGTTGCCTGATGCTTTGGACCAATGATATTCACATTCTCTCGTAACCTCTGACACCATCCACATGAGGAAATACATGTTTCTATGAATTGCAGATTTAATTCAATTTCTTGAAAATTTTAAATTTCAATTTTTTTAAGTGTGAAGTAAATTGAATTAATTTTTATAACTAACTATAAAACATTGAAAAATAAATTTAAAAAAGAATGTCGGAAGAGAGCGGAAGCTCGCAAGTGGCTTTAAAGTGGGAAATTACCCTGTTGAGATTGAAAAACAAAAAAGAAACCCATCTTTTGGTTACTTTGTCATTATTTTTTTGAGCCCTCTCGTTTATTTAGGATTACAACCTCGACATTGGCTCTTTTTTTCGTGACAGTGTCCACCTTGGGAGTTGCGTTGGTGACTCGAACTTCCATAAGAATCATTAATAACAAACGTCTCATTGCACTGAACCACACCTCCGAAAAAAACTCTTTAATTAATTTTCTCAGTCCCTTTTGTATCATTTCTCATAATGAAGAAGTATCATGGAATTCCTTAATAAGCGCAATGGTTTAATTAAGTAAATTCATGAAATCATGAAAACATGAAAAAATATTCAAATAATTATTTTTCGTAACAATTCGAATGCTTCTTGAGGACGCAAGAGTTTTGAGATTGTTATGAGAGTATGAATCCCTTTTCCGTTTTTTCAGGAAGAAAATGACCGGAAAGAACAGTTGAATGAGGGTGTGGAGGCTGCAGGTTCCCGAAGGCCACACATGACACTCCGTGTGAAAGTTTTGCGTGGTACGATCATATACCAAAACTCTGCAACGTGCTCTCTATTCCCCACTTTTTCCGGCCACTCTGTGGCCACTGGAGATGAAGGTCCAAATGTTATTTTTATTTTCCTTACCCTCTCTCTCTTGGTCTCTTACTTCCACCATCCAGCACGGATCGATTACCACTTTTTCCACCCTCAGAGGGATACTCCCTTGGACACTACTTGGGGAAATACGTGCCAAGTTAAATAAACAAATTCATTTGAAGGCTTGATGGGGATAAGAAGTGAACGATTTTTTTCTTTCCGTCTTGAGAAAACGAAGTTATGTGTGCATGTCGGTAATTCTACAACGTTTTCCGCTTCCGAAACACATGGGTTATGGGCTACTACGTGTGTCCAGTGCATGTTATGAGCTCCTTGGGAATAATTTACCACTTTTGAAACTGCAGATGGAGAGTAAATCGTTTAAATAAATATCAGGGTGCTTTGGAAGAATTTTCAATTTGGAAAATATTATTCTTTGGGTGACATAAACTCCAGTTATTTCTTTACTTCCATAGAGATTTTTTTTTCGAAAATTTTTCTTCTTTCATTTCTCATGTTAAAAAATATTTCCGCTTGTGCAGAAAGAATTCTATCACTTTCTTGATTGAAAAATGTTTTTTCTTTTGGATAGAATGAATTTTTTTAGAGGAAAAAATCGTTTGAAAACTTTACTTCAAGTCTTGAGGAAGAAAAGCTTCTGTGGAAAGAGTTTTTTTGGAGTAGGAAATGACCGGAAGTGTTCGAGGGGGTGGGCAGTTACCGGAGCGTACCCAGCGGCTTCCGTGGTCTTTGAAAAAAAAGAAAGGAAAAAAGTCTTGTGAAAAAGGGAAATGGAAAAAGTGCCGTGTTCGGTTATAGCCCCAGAATGTGCCAAAAAAACCTGCCACCACTACCGGATAATTCCTCATGTAACTTTGTAAAACATGTTTTTTTAGAATATTCCTTCATTTTAGATATTCAATGTAATATGGTAAACTCAGGTGGAAAAATTCTTATCGTGAATATCAAATATGTTTTCACTCGATTGAAAATCCACCCCAGTATACGCTTCCCGTCCTTCAATTCTCTCCTCATTCACATGTACGAGCGAAAGATTGACTCGATCAAAAGAGAAAAAAAAATTCTGTTACTGTGAATTTTATATGAAAATTCAAAGAGCGCGAAAGAGCAGATATTACGTTAGAAGAATCAGTACTTTCAGAAAAATTTCATATATTCTGTTACAACAAATTTTCCATTTCCTCTATGGAATAACTCTTTTGATTGATTGGAAAATAAAAATTCTTCTCACAGTGACGATAAAAATTCCCACACTTGTCGATGACACTTTATTACTCTCTTTTGCCTATGTCAATGAAAAAGGGTTGAGAATTTTTTTTCCCTTTTTGAAGAATTGTGTAAAAAGAAAATTACGAAAAATTTTGTAAGAGTTACGACTTTACTCCCACGGGTTTGGTCCTATTCAAATTGAATCGTAGTGAATTGCCAAACATGTGGAGGAGACTTTGAATAGGATGAGTATGGGCTCCCACGGTCAATGTGTATCACCCTCGCAGTGGGTCCCAATGGGCCTTCGAAAATTTTTTGGTAAAGGGGGGAATAATCGATGCCCTGGTTCCATCCTTTTCTTTTTTTCCTCTTTTTTGAGGGGCAGTTAATGGTATGAAGGCAAAAATTGCGTTGAAGAATTTTCACGTTGGATCGTTGATGGATTTCCCAGGACCCAAATATACGCAGGTATGTGACGTGGATCTTTTCATATATTTGAATAGTCGTTTACATAAGGGGATGAATTTTTTGGTGAATATCGGAGTGAAAAGTATCCTACCTGGCAAGGGTTGCTATTCAAAATTTACATGCGTGGTGTATTTATTTTTCACGTTTAGGTGAAGCGAGAAAATCCATATTATTTCACGATTTTTTTCAATTTCTGGTCTTCCATAAAAGGAAAATCATTGAAGAAAGAAATTGCCACTCCAGTTCTCGAAAAATTTTACTGAAACAACTCCAACAGAAAAATATTGTCAAAGAAACATAAAAGAAATAGTCGTCACAAGAACTGGAATAAAAAACTATTGACAATATAACTTACAATTGAAAATTCAAGAAAAAAAATCATCAATTTTTTTATTCGTTGAATCAGGAATGACATTTTCATTAACACTGATTTATCATTTTATATTAACAGGAATCGAGTATTTCATTTTTTCCATCATTTGTAGCAATATTTCTGAAGCCTTTGAACTTCTCCATGAAATCTGATATGAATAAAAATAAAATCGATAAACTTGATCAGTTTTTCGATTTTTCATACACAAAATATAATTTCGAAATCGTAATTCACTAAATCGCAAATATTAACAAAAATTTCAGAAATTTTTTCGATGAAATCTTTTGAAAAAATTCTACTGTCGATGTTTTTTGGTCGGAAAATTTTTTTGTACAAAATTTTGGAGTGTATACCGAAAACTGCGCAGTTGTTTCGAAATGCGAGAATTGTGAGGAAATGCCTGCGTATACGATATCAATTAAATATATGGTTTGTCTATTATTTGGAAAGTGGGAGAGCGTGGGAATACAATATTTCTAACGATATACTCAACTCATCTGTGTTTTTACCTGTCCAGGGGATTTGTAGAGATGAAATACTATCTAAAAGTATAGGGGGGATGAAAATTAGCCAGCTTAGCATTCTGGGATGGACAGAAAGACCCTTTCAAGGATTTCGAGTAATTTTCAATACCAAATTCCCGGCCATTACGCTCTTGAACATTAAGTGCTTGGGGTTATGTTTATCAATGGCCACTTCTGAAGGAATTGATGAAAAAAATTCTCCCCCACTTACGGATTTAAATAAGAAAATTCCCAAATATCATCGCAAATAATTTACATCATTTCAATGAAAACTGGAATATTTCGGGATTTTAAAAGATTTCTAATTTTTGCATCTCCATGTATCAAAAGTTGAATGAAGTCGTCAACGAGGGGGCAGGTGTGGGGCTATCTAGGATCTTGAAAAACCGGGGGTGGTCAGCTTCTTTTCTCGCGTGGCCACATAACACACACTGTACAACTCATACATTTTCATCCTTCCCACGAGAGGAAAAAAAATAAAATAAAATAAAGGGAGTAGGCAGGTAGAACTCTATTCTCTGTATCGAGTTTCACAATTAACAAATATTACGTTACGACCCCCGGGCTTGACCGAAGCAAGTCGGTTCAGCTTTTTTCTTCCTACTTTAGTTTTTTTGTGAATGGACAACCTATGGAAATGTGTTGGTTGGATCATCTCTTTCCGGTTCTCCAGACCACGATGCATAGATATATTGAAGTATCGTATTACATTCGTGGTAAAATTTTCATTCATCCTGGTTTCTAGAGTCTTCCCTGGTCATTTAAATGTTTCCACAATTTTTTATTGAATTTAAATTAACAGAAATGAGATTTGAGAATGAAATTTGCTTGTTTTTTTTCGTTCAATGCTTTTTTTTTAAAAAAATGGAGGCATTTTTCCCCATAATTCTTAGGCTATCCCCGTGGCGCCAATTTTCATATACTTTGGAACAAAGTTCAGACTTTAATCTACGTTGAGAATGAAGATAAAACCCTCTCACCTAACGACACTGATACCATCAAGATGGGAAAGAAAATTTTTCTCGAACCGCTTAAATGTAAGAGCATTAAACTGACCCAATTCTACGAGATTTTCGTGCAACCGATCCAACCGTGAAGACTACCTCATCCTCGTACCCCTTTTGGGTAATCTCCTTTGCATGAGAAAATTATGTTGTTAAGTAGTGTAAGAAGATGAGTTAAAAATTTTCTGGAAAGATGCTATTTTCTTGCGAAAAATAAATTGCTCACAGAATTCATCGATAATCTTGAAATAATGAGAAAATGCGGATTTTGAATTTATACAGAACGATGAATGGATTGAATCCAATTACCAGAATAATCGAACATTTAATTGAATTTATCGGACAAATGTGCAATAAAACAGGGAGAAATTTATTTATTAAAATTTAAATTACCCCAATTTCGACCGATCCAATAAATTAAATTTCCGAATGAATTGAATTCGAAAGTTACGACAATACGGAATATTTCAATATTTTGTAAGATTTTTCCCTAGGTGAATAGGATCACAGGTAAAGGGCCCAAAGGCCCCAAGGTTTGAGAAAAGGGTTGCAGTCCAACTGTGGCAGAGAGTGATCATGCTGCATAACGACGGGCGGCGCGACGTCCCATCTATTCACCACTCGCAGATGAAAGAAAGCCAGGTAAAGAAAAACAAAAGCGAGAGCAAGTGAGATGGATGAAAATATTTGGGGCTCTACCCCGTTAAAAATGACCGTCAGACGAACCCTGAGGCCCAATAAACTCACAGATCTCCTCCCCAAAAATTGTCGAACTCTTAATTGCTCTCGAAAGCGACCCGTTTTGCACAGAAGGTGTGTTTATTAGTCAGAAATTATAAAACAGTAAAAACCCTCGAAAAGTCGAAAACCTTTTCCGAGAATTATTGCAGCAAAACATTCTGTGTTACAATTATGTTGTATTCATTTATTTATTTATTGCACTGACTCGTCACTTTGACTCTGACAGTCATCTCTAGTGTGATAAATATTAACCGTTATACTTTTGTAAAATTTTACCTGATGACATTAGTATTGGTAATGGGAGAATGCAATGTCTAAAATTTATTGATTCTTTTTTCTCCCTCTATTTATTCTCAACGTCCAAAAATTCTTGAATGTCACAACATTTTGGAACTTCACGTTCAAGCTAATGGAATAAAAGAGGTTAAAAAAAATATCCTCGTTTTTCGGTTTTTCGATGAGTAACGACAAGCGTTTAGCGATTCCCTGGGTAGATATACCCCGTCCAAAAGATTCTCGTTTAAATAACGAAGGCAAAAAAATGCCCAGAATAATCCTTTGACGTTTCCCAAGTCATGTACCTTTTGTCAAGCATTCCCCAGGGACCTGACATCCTCCCATGGGTAAGGCTTAAAGAGTTGACTAGGAGAAAAACGCCTCGATTCTCAACCCCAACGTCGAAAAAGCATTTTTCGAAATTTTTACACAACAGCTAAAAGAATCTAAACGTTATTTAATTTTTTGGATAATTATTTGGATATTTGAATGGAGAACAGCTGCACAGTAGGAGGGCGTGTTCTACAGATTGTCAAAGACTTGACAAAAATTGATGTTTCGGAAACGCGAATAAATAATTTTTTTGTCACAAGCTGCACTTTGTTGAATCATTCTCAGAAGTCTTAATCATACTATTTTCCTCTGAATTTGTGGAACTTTTTGACTTTGCGCCCACCTCGAGGAAAAATAATAATTGCAAATAAGAAATGAATGGAATTGACCTATAACTTCAAGCTGTTTTATTGCACCTACATTGGAAAAATTTTGAACCTCACTGAAGAAATGAATAATCTATTGAAATGAAATTTTTTATAGCTTTATTGTGATTCAACATTGCTTTTGTTGATTATTGAAGTAACCCTTACGATTCTAAGAAGGTGATACCCATTACCCCGGATGGTTATTTCAATTTATATTTGGCGGTCAGTGGGTCAACTAAAATTCAATGCGTTTTTATTTCTTCTCTGTTATTGTTCACTGGTTAGTTTTAAACTTAACGAATAATAAATGAAAAATAGGATTACTTGGAAAATTTCGGGATTCTCAGACTTTTTGGTTACCTTAGGTTTATTTAATTATGAGGAGTTTATTAGTCATTGTTTGGTGGGTCATTTTCAAAAATGGCGGCAAGAAAAAATTGACTTTTAACCGAAGTAGCAATTTTTCAAAAATGCCCTCGTAAAGCTAAATATTCAAACAGGTAATTTTAAATTATTTTTATGGGGTAAAATTATGAAAAATTTTGACCGTTTTATGACTTTTAAAGTACCGGAGAAGGCCAAGTGCCTTTGAGTTCTATTATTTTCGGTAATAGAATTAGGTATTTTGAATTTGTGGGGTAAAAACTACTCTATTTTTTGGGGTTTTTCAGGTTGACTTTTACCGATTGTTATATGACGGGCTTGTTGGATGACTCGAGGGATCTGATGGGTTGCAGGGGGGTTGTAAAAATATTGGGACACTTTTCGAGGCGTTTTATTATTCCAAACATTTAAGCATTGTTTGAATTCTTGGAAGGCGCTGTTGAAGGCACCAGTTGGACACTGAAGTTTTTGAGAGAAAGTTTAGAAATTTCTGGACTTTTTTTACTCCATCAATGTTTAAAGTTTTCGAATGAATTTCAAAAATTCGGGGATATACAAAAGGATTGAGATTTTTTGTATTCCATGAGATAGATAAACTGATTCTGCTCTATTTGCTGGGTACACACAAATATTATGCAGCTTCGCTGTAATATTATTGGAAAAAGGGTCACGCGCTGCTTCGAACCAACAAACAGATAACGCCACAAGTAGTTTGCTGAATGAGCCAAGAAATATTTGACTTGCGGCTTAACTCGAGTCTCCAAAAAAAAGGATCCAAAGGCAATTTTCCCAAGTTGATATGTATTTATCTATCATAATGATAATATTTATTGAAACAGAATTTCTATTGAAGAAGAATCTTTTCACTTATTTCGATTTTTACTTTGTCACTCGAAAAAGCCTGCGAAATTTGTAAACACTTGTCAAAAATCTGCCGTGTTTACACACGATGAAATTTACCGTGACGATTTTTGGGTAAATAATGTATAGAAGAAAAAAAATATATACGGATGATAGAATCCATGAAAATAGAAGTAAATAGGATTTGATTTTCTCCTCATTCTTGAAGAACGTATCGAATTTTTTCTTTGGTACGAAAAACTTCCGGATCTTTGTCCAATGTTTAACCAATCTTGAGACGCAGAAAAACCGCAAGGTTGTCTTTGCTACCTTGTTTGGTATACAGCGCACTGTTATCCCTTTTGTCGGCATCAATAAGAAAAAAAAATAACCAAGAAGAAGACAGAAGTTGACAAAACATGACAATCATAACCATATAACCGTAACTCGTCTCTCATGATGGGGGTGGAGCTGAACGTTGTAACAATGGAGAAACTGGCGAAAGGGATCATCCCGGACAAATATTATTTTGACGTGATTTTTTTCTTCCTTTTTTTGTAAACACGTCTTCTCTTCTTCTCAAGGGCATTTAGATTCTATGAAGCGTTCTAATTTTTTTGGTTCTCTTAATTGATTAATACAATGTAAAAGAAGCGAAATTCGAATCTCATGAGATGCAAAGTATTTTCCTACTTTTTGTTCATTCTGCGATTAAGGAGAACGGAACGAATTCACGAATTGTCTGAAAATAATAATAATTCATGGTATTATTCATTTAAAATCGTTGCAAACTTTACGACATAAATCTTCAGAATTTCGAATCAACATGATTTTGAGAAAATTAATTAGAAGCACTTGAAAATTTTTGAAATATTCTTAGCAGTCAATTCAATGTAATAAGAATGTAGATTCTTATCGGAAAGACTTCCGATTCATTGATTGTTAATGAATAATTTCAATTCTGAACTTCTTAGGAAATCTATTCTGGGAAGAAATAATTTGGCGTCACTGAATGGTTAACCAAATTAATTTTTTATTTGTAACAAATAACAAAAATTTCCGCAAGAAAACACAGGAATGTGAAATTGATTGTGCAACAAATTGATTGAAATTGAGAAAATACTGAAAGCGGAGGCAAGCGGCAACGAAGGGCAATGAAGAACAAAGAGGGAAGGCGTGAGCGGGAAAAGTGCAACAAAATGGGTTGGGCATGTGATAATAGATCTAAGTAAACAAAGATTCAAAAGACATAAATGAGATAATAGTTGCATACTGTTAAAAAAAATTGAAAATTCAATATCAATATGTAACTTACATTAATAAATTTCAAAACCTTAATGTTAATTCTAGTTACGACTAGAATTAAATCACGGAATAGTTAGAGTTGAGACTAGATGAATTCACCATATCAAATGAATTATCTTTGAAAATTGTTAAGGAATCGAATTTCAGAAAAAAAAATAGGAAATGCACAAGCTCAGTTCGTAGAGTAAGGGATCGGCAATCCGGAGGTCGGGAGTTCGAATCCCGTTCGGGCGTCCTCGATTTTTTTCTCGAATTTCTTTCCTCTAGAAATTGTAATTTAATTTAATTTGCTTAAGGAAGGTAGGCGGTGGTGATTGAAGAGGTGTGAAATTCGACCTGAGAGAATAGGAACTCCCGATCATATGAACTTGAATTTTCTCTTAATTGGAAATCCGACGCAATAGGGTCTTGAATTTTCATGAATTGCCTAAAATATCATTGATTCACTGAATAATCCACTCTGAATGTATACGAAAAATCATAATCCAGTGTAAATTTCACCGATAATTTTCGCTAAAATCTCAGATCTTATTTGGATATTTTCATATGAAATGAATCTTCAAGAATCAAATTCCGTGAAATTTCAAGTTAACTGAAATTTGTTAAATAGGGGAACGTGGGGTAAAATGGACACACCCTAGTTTTGATGTTATATATTATGAAAACCGCAAGAAATCAAGGGAAATATCGAAGATAGGTTTATTTTGATAGTTCCATTGGAAAGCTGAGGAAATTCCAAGTGGAAAAAATGTGTAAAAATTAATTTTTTCGATATTTTAGAAAATTCGAGTTTTCTGGTCAAGATTTGAAGGGGTCCCCCTTTCCAAAATCTAAAAAAATCACTTT
>JABSMS010008481.1:0-14290 GCA_018902275.1 Aleiodes sp. PSUC_FEM 10030003
AAAAAAAAAAAAAAAAAAAAAGTTTCTCGCGCATTAATAACATGGTTAAGTGCCTAGCACTCAGCGGAATGATTTCCCAGTAAATATTTCCTTTTCCGTGGGATTATACAGGCAGTATATATCATCAATCACGTATGATATTCAATGCAAGCTCTTCCTCAAAGACCTCAGTATACGACCTCGGATTAAGGTCACCATACCCTAATATACTATAGTGTAGATTCAACAGACTGTGTAATCTCATCTCATCTCATCAATTTTATGAGGATCTACATTTTCATTGAGTTACAATTTTATGATGGAAGTAATCAGAGAGCAATTTCTCCATTTCACATTTATACAAATTGGACTTTTTTCAGTACATTTTGATTTATATGCAATTGCATAATGCATAAAAAATTCTATATACAATGCTTGCAAATCAATTTGATGAGAATTACTGAAGGATTTACAGGAATCAATAGTTTGCAAAGTGCTCCATTCAGTGTGTTATGAGCTATTCAGCAATAATATGCAGTATTCCATTTCAATGAATTCCAATTTGGTATTAATTCACGAATAGCGTTGCATTGTATAGCCTAGGCTTTTGTGAACTCAGGAGGTTCTTCTTGATGCAATGAAAATTCAATTTTTTTTATGTCAGTATTTATTTAAGAGCAACATGACAGTGGAGCAGTCAGGCGAAAATGGATAAGGCATCAGGTTGTTATATATATTCGGGCCAGTGAGTTCCTGAGGCGCGGCATCAACTGAAACATTGGCTCTTGTGCTCTGGCGCGCTCACGAGCACAGCCCCAGCTCATTATCTCCTCCAAGCCCATGAAAGCGACCTCGCTTCGACGAAAATCTCAACGTTAATTTCATCGTTATTCATTCAACTTTATTACTACATTAATGGTTTTTCATTTTTTTGACTCTTTCCGAAAAATTGAATGGTAAATGCTGGATTATTTTTTTTAATCTCTCGAATTAACTGCAACTGTAAATGCTGTCAACAAAATGGGAAGAAAGAGCCACATCAGCATAAGAAATTGAGCAAAGTAGCCGCAGGGCCAATCGCACTAGACAGTTTTTCCTTTTATTTATGAGTTTCGTTGGTCAGTTTTGTGTAGGTAAAAACAAGTCTGATCTCCTTCTCTTTCTCTCTCGGGTTGGCAACATCAGCCTTGGGCTTTAAAAACCAAAGAAAGAGAGAGACGAAGAAAAAGAAAAAAAATGATGAAGGAAGAAACGAGAAAAAGAAGGCGAAAAAGAGGGCGAGGTCGTCCGGCCGTTAAGACTGTGAATAAAAGAGGTACAAATAAAAATCAAAGGTCCTTAACACCAAGTGTCTGTGTGAAACAGGTGTCTGTATTTGTTTGACTATACAAGTGGTATTTTTCACAAGTTCTTCAAGTAAAAATCAGCCTCAGGATCTTATGAAAATGTGCCCCAGAAAGATATTTCGTTACGACATTTCATTACTCCTTCCACCCTCTCGTTTAAATGAACTTTGAAGAAGAAAAAAGAAAGTCATTTATTTTCGAGGTAACCTTTTATTTTCTTCCATCAAGAGTTATTCCATAACTTTCTTTGTCACATGCAAGTGACAATAATGGATCTCGATATATGGAGAAAATGAAGGCTATCGGAAAAATTTATAATTTACGTAGTATCCGTTAACGGTCTTCCCATAAATTTCCTGTCATTTTGTTGAGACGAGAGAGAAGAGAGAATGAGAGTAGGAGGTAGAATAGGATACAAAGTAAACGTTGTAAAAGAGGTTTTTAACCGTGATTCGATAGTTGTGGCACGACCACCAACCAACACCACCAGAACCTATTTTAGAAGTGTGTGCTTGTGCTTTTCTCGATGCTCGCGCAGGCGATAAATTGGTCTCCTTTGCGTTTTACCCAGAGATCGCTTCCATCCAGCACATACCTATGTATCCGTTGTACAATATAGATGCAATATGAAACGTCGAAACTCGATAGCTCACTCCTATGCTTTTACGAATCGCTTTGGAATATCGTGTATTTTCCACGCGTACGCATTTTTTTTTTATCATTCCTTTTCTTCTCTTTTTTCATTAGCTTTCTTCCAGTTATGGAACAATTGGACAATTGAAAAAAAAAACTCGTTCAATAGAATCAAACCCTATGTGCAATTCAATTGAGGATTATCAATTCTAGTAAATTGATGCGTCATGTCATTAAAAAGATTCTATAGGAATTGAAACAGAGTCGTTACATATTCTAAAAAATTATTGAAATTTCCAGGGTTCTTTTTTCTTCTATATTAGAGTGCTTTTTATTCTCGCAGCTCGATAGAGAGCGGCGAGAAAATTCTTCGGATGTATTCCCTGGATTTTAAAATTCAAATAGAAGATAATTCCGTTGCATTCTATTATTAAAATTTATGAATTCATGGAATATTGAATTGTAGCATAAAAATGTAATGAAATTGAGAAAATTTTTGCTATGAATTCATGTCATTTTGATTAACGGTAAATACTTTATAATACATTCGTAAAATTATATTTTTTCCTTTCTTCATAAATCAATTACAACTTTCTCCTGTAAATAATAAGCATTGTTTGAACATTGCGCTTACAGAATAATGAAGATGACACAGTTTTACAGGAAGGTTTTATCTTCATGGTTGTTCGACATTTCGAGTGTTTCGATTAATCTATTTCTTTCAGTCAAAAAAGATTTACCCTCAAAGGATGAAAATTTATAAGGGTTGAGAGATACACTCGTGAAATATTTTGCCACTTTGCTCTCTGTTAGTTAAACCCGTTAGTCACTTTCTGCTTCTCTTTTACTTGCTCAAGATACTGAGACTGTTACTTAGCTTGAGGAATACACAGTGGAATATCAGTCACGAGTTTTGTACTCCCGTGAGGAAGTTTTCAACGTTGTGTTTACCCTCCCACTGTGCCCACCTTTCCTCTTTGGCTTTTATTTTTTTTATTTATATATTTCTCATTGGAGTATGTGTATTATATACGTGAGGGAAGAGGTTCTTGTACAAGAGATACTCTCAGCCATGGGTATTCCTACCTTTCCCTTCTCTTTCTTTATGAACAAAAAAAAAAAGATGAAAAAATAAGAAAGAGAAAACGAAAACATAAATGTTCTTTCGACATTTAAAACCAAGACAATCACAAGTGAATTGACGTTTTGCAAACTGGCTTTAGCATTCCAATCTTGTACCCTAGAGAAGAGACTCTTTCGTATATTCTCGCTGAAGGTAAATTTTTTATCCTCCTTTGTCAGTTGGTTTCTTTTTTTTTGTATCTCAGTGATAGAAAAAAATTTTCATTCTCAAGGTATTTATTAACGACATAATGTCTATATTTTTCTGGCAAATGGATTTTCTTTGTGATGAAAAAAAATATTTTTCCTTTCAACACCTTCATCTTGAGACGAAATATTGCCATTAAAAATATTATTCAAGTATATATTTAAATTCTTCAAAGAGAGGAGCCAGTAATTTGAATAAACAACGACATAAAGACGTTTGTTTTTATTAAAATATTTAATGAAAATATTTGGAAAGTAAGTTTAGCCAGGTATATCACCGATAGAAGGTGAAACTCAACGACGAGGATAAATATCATATAAAAAGAACGAGAGTTTACAAACTTTAAGAGAAAGAGAGAGGTGGAGGTGGTGAGGAACTGGTGGAAAGACTTGAAATTGAAAGAGGACGGAGGGGCAAACCTCCGTAAGAGCCATTCGCTTGGAGTTAGCTCAGTGGTCGTCGGCGGCTAGTGGAATCTAGACGTCGACTGACGTTATTCATTTGGTATCAAAAGACCGTTATAGTTCCAAAGCATATTCATCACTGTTTGATCCTCTAATCGACATTAAATCATCTAAACAGTCAAGTGGAAAGTGGAATTTCCAGTGAACCTGAAAACTGAAGATCCTTGTTGATATTACTGTGTAAATTTCAGTGTTATTATCCCGGTGTGAGCTCGAGGAAATTACAAATATGATGGTTATAAGTGCCCTCAAGCAGGTTGCTAATGCCGCCACCAATGCCGTACACTCGGCTACCGGTACTCATGGCCACGTCACTTCCGGTAAAAAAAAAAATCCTCTTTCACTTCTATTAATTTATTTTCTTAATCCTTAATTTTTCATCGCTGCTGTTTCTGTTATTTCTCTTTAATCTTTTATTTCTGTTTCTTATCCGCCTGTCAGAAACATTTTCAACGATCAACGATATATAAAAAAAACCTATGTGTCGATAGCAATGAGTGTTGTAATGAAAAAAAGAAAAGGACAAAGCAATAAAATAGCATACACTCATGACCCGATAGGAAAGAGCGATAGTGTACACCTGTGTCTTCTGCTATATTTCAAACTACAGCGATGAAAAATAATCAATAATGTACTCTGAATCGTGCACGACAGCACTCATGAAGTGTATATTTCAATAAAACAACGTACATAAGACTAATGAGAATACTCGAATGAAAATGTTGGAACAAATGGATTTTATTACCATGTAGTCTGGGTAATTCAGAATTTTGCGGGGTCCACAACAAATGACATGGACCATTTCGTATCACTATGCATTGAGTTTTCAAACTCGGATGAATACTCTAGTGTCTCTTTTACTCAGTGTATAGTTGGTAATTGTCAGGGTGAATAGAACTCAGTTAGTTTGTTCCTCGTACTGCAATCACGAAATGTCACAGCTGTTTGTTACAAAAGTGAACGGAAAGTGACGGGAATCCCAAAACATGCTGACATTCACATTTTATTATGAGTTTTTTTTCCTGTGTATAATATCATATTTTTTTCCCTCTTTCCAATACTCTTGTGAGATTTTCCATTGAAAATTGGAGTTGCCAAGTGAGAGAATATTGCGTGAGGTCATTGTTCGAATTATGATGATTCTTTGCGCTCTAGTAACAATTCTCTCCGTTTGAAAATTGGAAAAAAATATGGTAATACAAGAGACGGATGTAGATTCTTCCATTTTCTTATTTGCCTAGCGAAGCGTACTCATTCGTTACTTCTTAATCATTTAAACGGTAAAGCAAATGGCAACTGGAAAATCTGACATGAGAGGCGTCCTGGCACCTCAGTACTATTCTACTCGGTTAGGCGGGGGCGGTACAAGAAACTCCTTGCGCAAGCTACGACTTTGCAATTCAATCCTCTTGACTCCACTGTGTAGTGGGCGAAACCGCCGAGTTAGTAAAAAAAATGAAAAGAAGCGAAAAAAATTGGGAGACCAAAAAATTTAAAAAATTACTCGTGACATTTTACTGTGGCTCGATAATCAAATGATAATTATACATCGACCATGGGTTTAAAATTTTCCCTAGGAACTAATTAGTCACAATTTTCAATTTGGTCATAGTTTTCAATTTGAGTTTTCACTAAACGTTTTAACATGTTTTTCCATAGAAATATTGAATAACTCCATTATATAAATTTGGATGAGAGAGTTAATGTAATAATGCTTACTAGAAAATTCCGATATGAAATTTATAGGTGTAATAAATAATGAAATCAATGAATCAATATTGGCTCAACAGATGATTCGAATATTTATCATGAAAATACATATTTGCTCAATTAATATTAGTAAATTATTTGTCTTTTATATGTGCAACAGGGTATTTTTCGATTTTTCAAAGTATGTTGTGCTTTGTTACATCTGGACTAGTAGGAATCAATGCTATATGATGACAGTATTCCCAACGGTCTTGCTCTTGGTATTGTAATTTATATCTGGTCACGGCTGGCTAAACCTGACGTCGGCTATAAGAAATATACACATGTATATGTGCTTCAAAACGCGTGTGCAAGTATAACGGTAAAACTTTCTGTGGCAAGGTCGAGAACGGCTTTGCTCAGTGTGTGAGAGCTTGGTACTAGTTGTTCACTTGCTTGTGCCGGAGCTTCTCTCTTTTTTTCTTTTCTCTGGATTTTGTTCACCCTTTTTATTTGCCTTTCTTCCAAGTGACATGGAAGCCATACTATCGAAAAATGAAAAATACTGCTCCTTCCATTCCCACTTCCTGCAGCTATTCAGTACTCTTGAAATTGTTCTTCAATAAAAAAAAAAAGTTGAATTGCTCCGTTTTTTTTCGTTTTATAGTGAAGGAGGAAATTACTTCGTTCTCCCTGAGATTACTAAACGAATAATGGGCAGAGTCAAGTGTTTTCCATTTTAAAAAACAAATAGTATGATGATTCTAAATGCAAATTCACTTGCTTCTGTTCTCTAGCTTGTTTCGCGTTTTTCAACGTGTTTATCGTTCAAACACAAGTTTTTTAATTGCTTTCTTTTTCTCAATGATGAACTTCTATTGAAACGAAAAAAGATACGAATTCAATGAGATCACAACCAATTACTTGAAGATAGTTCGAGAAGCTGAAACATCTGATGTTCGCACGTATTGGATCTCAGGTTTATTTCTCTGAAATCTTGATCTTTTTAGAGATTTACATCAATCCCTTGTCAGCGCGTAGCTGAATGCTACAGTAATATCGCTTCGCTCAATGTCGATACACATTGCGACACTTAGAAATTCCAAGTTTACTGACTCTAGATAGAAATTGCAACATTTCAAGTATGCTTTTTATTTTATTTCCTTTATTTCCCTGAATTCATCAATCACAAATGTGATTCCACATTCTATTCTGCAATTGTTTAATATCAATCATGATAAATGATTCCTTTTATATTCTTTAGAGGTTGATGGTTATTTCATATTGTCACCTGAAATTAGAGCAACATAACTACCGAAATTTCAGAGTCTCAACGATTTTGGATCAAAGTAACGTATCACCAGTTTCTTATTGATTTTCGACTTTTAATATCATTTCATAACATTAGAGCATAGAAATTGAATTTCATAACAGACACACGTATCTCCAAATTATTAGAGTCAGAAAAACGTATATGTCGAGGAGTTCAATAACAGACAAACGTATCTCCCACAAATACGGAGGTACGCTCCTCTGTTATTGAACTTTCACTTCATCTAAAAATTTATAATAGTCGTGTTTTGAAGATGCGTCACTTAATTCTTTTGCTATAACAGGCACACGTATTTCCAAACAAAAAAGCAATAGCAAATCGTCAGCAACTGAACACATCAAATGAAATTTGTTCGTTATTAATTTTGAAATTTTTTGAAAAGTTTTCGGATATTCTAATCTAAATTCATTTCCGAATTTCTATGAATAAAAAGGAGAATAAAAATGTTGCCCAGAATGAATTTTTGTAAATATTCCAAAAACTTGATGATTTCATAATTTTTCAGAATTATCAATAGTGGGCCCTTTTGTACCCTCCTCCCCTACAATTACCTGTCCATACAATAGAAAAAAATATTCTTCTCAAGTAAAAATCTCTAGATACAGTTGTTAAATAAAATTAAATGGAATTTTGCTTTGAAATATTCCAAAAAGTGGAAATAAGTTTGTCCGTTATTCGATTTCAACAGAGAAACGTGTCTCAAAATTTGATAGATATTGACGAAACATAATGTGACTTACGCGCCTCTGGTACCGAAATTGATAGAGATACGTTTGTCTATTATAAAGAAGTGAAATTGAATTGCCATGCGTTTCTCTGTCCCCGAAAAAAGCTTTTTGGTAGTTACGTTACTTTGTTATGACGATATATTCATGTTTTCTCATTCGTGTTCATACAATGTAAAAAAAATGGTGTAGATGGTCCTGATTCCCATAGTAAGAAGTCTACACGAATAATGGTGTGGATCGTCCGGAACCACTTTTCGGTGCTAGTAGATAGGAAATCACTGTTACGAATAACACCAGACTGGTGTGGTATGAAAATAGTGTTCATCGTTTTTTTTTTACAGTGTAGCTTCTTCATTTTATAATAACTGGAACGTCATTCTTTATTCAAGAAAAATGTACGAGAAAACAATTCTTTCATATTTATGCATATTTTTTTCTTCCAAGCGTCATGGAACAATTCTGTATTGTATTACATTTTCAGCTGCGTAACCAATCAATACAGCTACAGTATCAATATTTATCAAATAACATGAAACAATATAGACATACCTTTATGTCAGCGCTTCATTGTTTCAGTTTTCATTGCTCATTATTGTATATACATTTGAAATTCTATCATACCACATCATCACCATCACTATGGCAAACAAAATATTCAATATTATCCATAGCTTTAAAATTTTTTTACGAAAGAAGATAGAAGGACATTTTCAACACAAAAATTTATATTCTTTTATGGTTCTCCGCAATTTGTTCAACTTGAATTCAACAATTTCCAGTTCACTAGTTTACAATCAAAAGAATAGCTTGAATGGGTCTTTCCCAACTGAAATTACAGTTGAATCAAACAGCATATTCCGAGAGAATAGTGCTTTCAATGGTTCTAACACAACTTTGGCCATTGAAATTCCTTTTTATATGTGATAATGAATATCCAACAATCATAGGAATTATTCAAGTACTCAATGGATTGCAACAAGTAACTATTGTTCAATGTTATGTCACATGTTTTGGATATATATATTTTGTATCGATGTTTCAGTTGTTACGCCACAATACCGCAATTCTTTTCAATTTTTCAAATGAGAAATAGTTTTTATTGTTTCTTCGAGCTTTTATTAGATTATAAAGACATCGTAATTATCGAGAATAATAATTATTCTCTGCTATTGAGATAATTAAAAAACAATTCTTGGTAATGAGACAATACTTATTTACAGTAATTATTTTCTCATTTTCAATACTGACACCTCTCCGTCTCCTTAGTTTGTCATTATTCAACACAGTATGAACATTCATTACAAGGACAAACACTTTGGTATGTTTTCACATGGTCGAACATCACTTATACAGCGGATACGTGCATCACTGAATTGTACCTGTAATCAGACAAACGATTATCTGTGATCACCTATAGGCAGTGACGTTAAAACGTCTTTCCATTTCAATGAACATTTTGTAGAATTCTCTTGAGAATAAATGCCTAGAGCGAAAATAATGATAATAATAATAAAAAACAGAATATTAAAGTAACATAAAGAAACAGCCAACGCAGCATCTAACATTGAATTGGAAAAAATCTGCCAGATGAGTTCACAGATGATGCCAACTATGATGGAGGCAGAGAAGCGAGGAATTTTCTTCTCAATAACTAAACCCACTCTTTTTTTTCAGTTGAATCGATCTTTCTGTCTAGCTGCCAAAAACTTTGCCTAATACAAAATCCATCGAGAGTACAAGCCATCACCTTGATTTGGTATTGGATAGTAGTGGTAGCCATTGACAGTCAGCCAAAATCGTCTGTCTTCCTTCTTCATTTAGCTACTTTCCAATTCACGCCGATTTCAATGTCTTTTTTTTATTTTTAATTTTTTTTTATTCAACGACTCAAAATTGGCCACGAATACTGAATGAAATGCCTTTTAAAGTATATACTTCGAAGTTAATTTTTCATCAAGGTACAATATGCATCTTCCTCTTTGTCATCGTGGTTTAAAATAAAATCTCAATAGTGTTTTCATTATAACGAACAATTCAACAATTTAAATTGTAAAATTGACCGGAAGAAATGATGAATCTTTCATTCAAACTAACTATGAAGTACATTTCTTATATTTCTAGTAAATCTGAGATTTTCGACTATTGAATTATTCAAAAACTGAATGTCTATGGAAAAGTAGAAAAAGGAATAAATAGAAGTGAAAGTACTTAAAGTTTGTCTACTATACTTTAAATTTGTACTAAATTCACATTTTCTTTACAATAAAAATGATCTATTGTATTTCTAAACAAAACAATCGTGCTTCATCAGAAAAACTTTTAACGAATAAAGCTTGTTCTTCAAACTTACGCTGTATTCTCATGTTGTTTTTTTTTTTTTTATGAAAAAAGTAAAAAACATCACACATAGATTTATTTGAAAAATAGTGGCTCTTTTTCAGTATTCAATCATTCATAAAACACGACTAGTAAAAGATGTTGATAAAACGATTTTTTTAAAAATCCACTTGAAAAATTTATTGGAAAAGTTTTACATCAGTGATTTCATTCCCTAACGCGTTTGACAAAATATATATATAACGTCATTGATTGAAGCGATATTAGGGGGTCCATTTTACACTAGCCAATTGTCAGTTACGTTATGGAGGTATATGAATCTCTCCTCTTCCCCTCATGCCTGAGTGAAGTGGTGGGGACTTGTGGAGCATAAATTGCAACCCAATAATGACAAAGTGATCGAGTTTTGTCGTGTTTGCAGATCTATTACCGTCCACGTATCTGTGATACCCAGTAAATAACGTGTTTTGTTCGATCCGTTCATTTCTCAGCCTTTTTTCCGGGCTCTTCGTCCCATATACAGGAAAACACGATGGCTGCGTTATTAAAAGCAATAGAAAAGCTATCCAATTTTGTGGAGTATTTCCTTACTTTGCTACTTTTTAACGTTTTTTCTTTCCTCATTTTGCACCTACTTATTCTACCTCCACCTCTCTCCTTTCTTACTGAGTTAATTAGAAATAGAAGTAACTAACATTATGATATTTCCGTTGGGATATTGAAAATCGAAAAAGAATTAAATTGATTGCTCTTCAATTAACTAGGTTTGAGTTCTTCCAAAGAAATTCAAGATGGGCACAAGAGTATCTATCAACTGTAGTTGACTTTTATCAGTCATCCTCCTCCACTTTAAATTTAACAAGACGAAATCCCCCACTTCACTGAATACCTTCTCTTTTGTCGTTGTTTCTTAAGATTTTATTTTAAATCATTACTAGTGTACAATATCATTAACTCTTCTTCTTTCTCATCCATTTTCTTTCTTTTTTCTTCTGCTCTTATTACTCTCGAATGAGGCTCTCGCTGTCTTCTATCGCATTTCTATTCTAATTGAGCAAAAACACTTTAGAAGATAGAGAAGTGATCAGTGAAAATGTTAGCTTCGACTATGCAATATTTGCATAATCAGCTACTCTTATCTTTAATGGGAGTTAAGCAAAAAAGGGTGAAAGGTTCGTCAAATTAATTGCCCCAATATCATTAGTATACGAGTCACGTTGTTCCACAAATCCAATTAGGTTATTCCTACTTTGGAGTAGTTAAAATTAGATAATTGATGGTTCATTATTTCCATCTCTAATTATCTAACAAATAAAATTTCAAAACCAAATATGTCAATCAATTTATGCTTAATTTACAACAATTCGAATATTGTCCTTCTACCGGCTGAAACGCTAATTATAATCAACTTTTTTTTGGAGTCTTGCAAATTCAGCGCCCAAAGTGAAAGACTCGAAACATATATATTTATGTACATTATGCTCTTCAGAGAGGGTGACCTGTTTTTGTTACCACCCTTGTTCCAACTACTGACGTACTAGTGTGTATCTACGGGGAAAGAGGAAAAAATCTGGGCAACACCAATTGCCCAATGACCTGCATTTTATTCGTTGAACCAGCAAATTTTTTCATTTCATGTATTTTTTTACAGTTGCCTCGCTTATTCGTTCAAAGCTGCGCTATTTTCTCGAAAATCCAATTGAGTCAGTGTTGATTTTTTTTCCTCATACTTTTTTTCCTATTATTTTTTACTCTCTCGTGTCCATTTTTCTTCTATCACAGTGATGAAGAAGGAAAGAAAAAAACGAAACTGCAATCCATTCAAGTTGATTCATTATTCTTTGTTTTTCCTTTTTACCCCCCTCCCCTCAAATTAGAATAAAATGAATAATTATGATTGGAACCTTTCATTCTCGTGAGAATGCAAATCAATGTAAACGTCTCAATGGAAATGTAATTTATGTGTGTGACGAGTTGAATGATAAAATTCAAGGCTCAATCAAAATAGATACGCTCAATATCCAAGGTAGAATCGGGCACACTGTGAAATTCCATTCAACGTTTCAAATGGAGGAAGAGAGAGAGAATAAGGGGGTTAATTCGCATAGTAATACAAGTTTCGAGGAGTTGGAAGTAGTCCAGGAGTAAACGCTAAACCCGGAGAATTGGATAAAACCATGACCCAAAGCCAGTCTTACTGACATTACATTATTTATGTAGGTGAACGAAAAAAAAATTTAAGTGACAATTCTTCTCTCTCTCTCTCTCTCTCTCTCTCTCTCTCTCTCTCTCGTGCTTTTCCTTTTAGTGCAAATTAAATGAACATGAAAGCAATCTCTAACACTAAATTAAAAATTTATGTATGACTGCCAGAGATTTTCACCATTAAAATGATTGCAATTATTATCACATTCAGTTCTTTCTCTTTTCTACAAATATATGGAAAAAAAGTGAGGCAGAATAGGCATTCTAATGAAACTGTTTGTTATAGAGTATTCTTAATAGTTTCCTGGAGAACTGAAAAAATTCTCAATGAAATATATTAAAAAATCCGTTTCAGCCAAAAATTGATGATTTCACCTCCTCAGTTGGATATTCGCTGTTTTTTTTGTGATTATTTCTGGTACTTTGAATTAGCTTAGTTCAAAGAAGAAAGAAATAGCTCAAAGGTGAACTTCCTATCAGTTTCAAATAGAATTTTTGCGATCTTTGAAGGAATTATATAAATAACTCAAGCAATGAAAATCAGTTCTTCCTCCATATCTAGCTAAAACATCATGAAAAATAATTCCAAACCAGCCGTATCGATAAGGAAGACGCTCTCCTTTAAGTTCGTACTTGATTTTTCGGTCTACGATCATAATATTTGCAGAGAAACCGTGAAATTTTCTAAAAAATTCTCGAAAATGAATTCTAAATCCCGTTTTTTATTGGGAATTTCCAAAGCTTTTCAATAGACTTTTATTATATATAACATTCATGTTTTAACTGAAATGTAATCCATTCATTTCATTCTATCTTTCGGTATAAAAGTAACACAGATGACAGAAAATTCAATTTATCATGATTTGGTTGAAAATTAAATTCCAGCATGGGTGCCCACGCGTTAAGTTGAATTAGGTAATCTTTTACAGTACCTTCCACCATCACGAGAAAATTCACTTGAACAGGAGCTTGCCTACTAGCTAATACATTTACTCCATCTCAATATAGGTCACATTGTACGTCCCATCAGGGACAAGAGGAGCTTATATATTTGTTATAGATATAGTTGCAAAATATAATAATACACTAATGGTTCTTTGAATGACAGAAGATAATAGCAGGAGCATGATAAAAGCGGGGGAAAAAAATGGGTTTTTTACAATTAAAAATAATGGCAGTGATGTTAATCGGCTTATGTCGTCAGAAATTATTCTTTTGTTTTTCAACGAAAAATCTTTCATTTCCTCTCAACGAGTAAGATGAAGATGAGGATTTAACTAATCGGCTTTTATCATGAACATTATTCTCCTCTCATACTTTCATCACTATAACAATATTTATAAGAATAACAAACTTGATTATAGTTTCACCAAAAACTCAAAATTAATGAAACAAGATAGAGTGAGAGCTTTTATCAGAGGAAGCCCTTTTCTAATGAAAATTATGTGAGAAGATCTAATGGTTTGCTGGAAAATTTATTCTATATTTTTTCCGAGTTGCTATTCAGCTCTCGTGACATGTTCCAATCCGTCGCAAATCATATTTAATTCTATGAAGATTAGTTTTGAACTATATATCTTTAAATTTCAGTAAAGAAATCAATAGAACTTGGAGAGAATCCGTACAAAGCCTCTATTCGCGATTGAGTGCAAAGTATTACGATAATTAGGATCAAACGTATTCACGAAAAGTTGAAAATGTCAGTAGTTGAGAGGGAATTTACCGTTGAATTTCGAGCTAAAAGAAAAAATAATGGAAAATGGAATTTTTCCGCATGATTGCCATAAAAAAAATTCCAATTAAAGGAGTGAGTCCTTTACATTCAATATCACAATTTCAGAGCTTCTATATTCCCAGAAGTTTCTTTGATCCTTCTCCACACGGCAGCAATACTTTATTGACGTTCTTCAATTTTAAACCAATATATTTTTTTATTTTTCCCAGTGAAACACAGTAATTCGATTAATTTCCTATTATGCGATGGAACTTTGAATGCTGAGGAAAATTTAATTCATATTTGCCTATGAAATTCATCCCAAACGATTTAAAAATATGAAATACTGAATTTTAAATAGATTTTTTCGTTGTAAGCACTGAAAATAATATTGCAGGAAGCATAAATGCAATGATTTATCATTTAAGCCGTATAATACAGATTGCAGATTGTGCAACATCAATAATATACCAGAGCTTTGAAACATCCATTCGCAAGCCATTAAGCTCACAATAATAATAACAATAATAAT